>OY720044.1:721948-906401 GCA_963082485.1 Eudonia mercurella
ACAAGTGAATGGTAACCTTCGCGCCGTGATCCATCTAACGTTTTTGGCAGCGCCTCACCTCGTGAAGACGAAAGGCAACATAGTGAATATATCCAGTGCTGCGGGAACGAAGGTATCACCTGCTATCGCTGCGTACAGTATTCTGAAGGCGGCTTTGAACCACTACAGCCGAGCGGCGGCGGCGGAGTATGCGCCATCAGGAGTGCGCGTGAACATCGTCAGCCCCGGCCCCGTCTTCAGCGATCTGCTGGCGAATGGAGGCCATCAATCCTACACCACAGAACAACGTAGCAGCTACACCGCTCTAAAAAGAGTGTCGGAGCCTGAGGAAATAGCAGACCTGATACTGTTCGTGGCCAGCGACAAAGCGCGAGGAATCACCGGCTCAGAATATTTGAGTGACAACGGCCGCCTGCTAATGTAACTCTAATAACAAAAGTAGGAGATATTTTTTAGTTAATGATAGTGTTGCACCAATTTATGTGACTGTGTAAATGTTTTTAAAATTATCGTTTGTGTTTTCAAATATAAGACTGTCAGAAATATGGTTTGCACATAATTTGCCTGATGGTTGGATTCTGCCCAGAATACAACTGAATGGCGACCACTCTATATTGATTCTTAACATACGGGTAACATAAAAGGGCACTTGGCCTATATTTCACTTGATGTTAAGTGATGATAAGGTAAGAATATGGAAGCACATTCTAATCCTTACATACTGAGGCACTGACTATTTTAGCTGCCGGAACACAACAACGCTACAAACATTGATGTTATGGCGACATATTTAGATAAGATGGTGGTAGCTAGCCAGGCGGAAGAACATCCAAAACTTCCGAAAACCAAACCGAGTACACAAACACCCTGGCATCTTTATTTTTTTTATTTTTTAGACAAATTAACAGAGCAAATATTACACAATGCCAAACAAAACATGATATTAATTATGCTGTTACCTGCGCCTAGAACAGGTGCAATGGTGCATACAATAGGTACGTGATTTAGTAAAAGGACATGGTTAAAAAATCTAAAATCTAGTTCCCTTCTTCTTCTTCTTCTTCTTTCTCAACCGTTATCCACCCAATGTTGAGTGTAGGTCTCTTATAGTGCACTCCATTTCTTCTGACCTTGCGCCCTCCTCATCCAACTCTTCCATGAGCTCCTTTACAGGCATGCAAAGCAACCAAACTTCCAACATTAAAAAAATCTACAGCAACATTAAATCATTAATTAATTAATCATTGTGTAAAATCTTTCATACACAATAATACAACCTCAATTAAAACAAATAATAAAAAAAATCTATTTAAAAGACAACACGAAGCTTAAAAAAATCATTTAATAATTACATTTTTGAATACGTAAAATAAGATAAAAAATAATTGGTACAAGGGTATATAATTGGTATAAAGAATATTTATACCAATACCTATTTCTGCCGCTTAGCAGCATTGTTTTGCATTGCAGTGTCTTGATTTCAAAGTTCGATCGAGTAATTGAAACATCATCATCAATTTTTTATTTTCCTATAAAAAAATAATAATTTGAGAGTTGTGTACGATGTAAGGCTTGTCGCCGAGCATGACCGCTGCATTGTTGACGAGCACGTCCAGTTTTCCAAACTTATTAACTGTGTCGTTGACGATTCGCTTGGCATCGGCTTCGATGGAGACGTCTGCTTTGATGACGATGTGCTTCCCCCCTGCGGCGGCGCACTTGGCGGAGACGTTCCTGAGTTTGGCCTCGTTCCTGCCGACCAGCGCCACGCTGGCGCCCTCCCTGCAGAAGCTCTCGGCCGTCGCCGCGCCGATGCCCGAGCTGGCGCCCGTCACTATCACCACCTTGCCCGAAAAATCTTTCTTACTGACTTTTATGATATCTTTTTAAAAACACAAGATAAGATACGATACTTTTGTAAATACATATAGCAGATTATAACATCTGTTGTTAATCAACAATTTGTTTCTTGGAATAAATAAATAAATTTATTTTAGGCAACAGATAATGAGCAGAATGGTAAACTCCATATGGTCATATTAATTATGTTAAAGGCTTAAAAGGGAACAATTTACCTTAGACAGACATGCAATTTGAGTAGGAACATAAGTACATAATTAATTCAAATTGAAAGAAATCTAATATATTGATTATATTACAGTTCAGCTTCAGTTCTAAGTTTAATCTTATATTTTGAAACAAAAACAAAAAAATCGGCTCAGCTTAAATTGTGTTTTCAGCGTTTGTTTAACTTGTTTTTTCTGAAGCTTTTTGCTCTGTAGGCAGATGGTTGAATTTAAGGCACAAAGATTTTTTATAGGCACTCTTCTGATACATGACATAAATATTACTTGATCTAGCTTCATATACTCGGTTTTCATATACCTCCGCCAATTACACTTTTACGTTTTTAATATTGTTTCTTTTTTGAAAAGCTAGACAATATGCAATAAGGGTAAAGAGATATCGTATAAATCACAAGAAACCACTACCTATAACCAGTTCCGTTTGTAAATTTATCTTATCTTATTGTTTTGTTTTCGAGTAGTCTGTTACTACGATAACAAAATGACTGCGCAAAATTTTAAATAAGATTAATAAAGTAAAGTGTGGATTTCTTTGAATGTTTTGTTTGTTTAAATAACATTAGTATTTAAGAACATTGAAACGGAGAAAATACCCAATGGAAAAGTGAATCCTATAATAATGAAAAATGCACTTATAAAACGAAACATGGGTTTTATTAATATCAAATACAACAAATTCTACCACTACAGCAAATGACAAGCAAAATAATAAAAATCAATAATAAACATCAAAGTAGACTGTGACAAATTAAAAAGAATATATATATTTTTTTTTATTTATTTGATGGCTTTGTGCGATTGGCACATTTAGCCAGTGTCAAAGTAATTTTTCTTACAAGTAATACATAAATAAACAATATTTCTTTCCTGTATGATGATGATGAATGATAATAGAAATGAGAAGTGAGAAATGATATACCCCCCCATCCCCTCGGGCGGACTTCTTGAGTGAATTTGAAAAGTGACGTTTCACTGTTTTGTTTCATTTGCCAACACTCATGCACACTCACGAACACTTAACGGTTAATAATCCACCATTATTTCACATTAATATTCGATATAACACAAATTTTTGAAAATAAAACAAAACCGCAGACATGACTCTTCACTTTCCCGCCAAGAAGTCCGAATAATATTTAAAACTATACAAAATATCATTAAAAAAAAGGCGGCTCAAAATGAGTCCGCAACAAACATTGTATCTAACTATTATTAGAAAGTAGCTAATAGTTGTAAACAGATCTTTTTTTGTGCTTTGATCTCACCTGATGTTAAGTGATGATAAGGCCAATGATGGAAGCGCACTTCACATGGGATCCTCAAATAGCGAGGCACTGATGACTATCTTATCTCTAGCTGCCGGGACACAACAATGCTACAAACATTGTATGTTATGGCGACATATTTATCTGCCCGTAGGTTTAAAGTTTAGGTACTTTTATATATTTAGTATTCAGTAGGCTGGGACCAACGCTTTCGGAACCTTCCATAGCACGGTGGAACTTGAGATGATACATTTTTGGTCAGCCATCCAATGACCGGCCTTTGCGCAAGTTGACTAACTTCAGCAATCGCAGATCGAGCTGCTCTAGCAGACAGGCAGACCTACGTAGCCTTTGTGGTGGTGATTTCGGATCTTCGTGATTTTTGGGGTAAAACTCGAATAGATTGATCTATTAACTGACTTTTTGTAATACCTAATCGTATGTATTGCAAAAAGTTATGAAATAACTACCAGTTCATAGTAGGCATTTCGCGGCGGCAGCATGACAGCAATATACACTGATGATTGTGCACTTTTTTCGTGCTTTTTAGTTATTATATAATCATTGCACCATATTCTGTAAACTATGTTTTTAGAGTTCCGTACCCAAAGGGTAAAACGGGACCGTATTGGGGTCTTCAAATCACGAGTGAATCAGTACCTTCTAGGCAAGCATGTTCTAGGAAGCTTCGTTATGAAACTGGTTAAATGGTTACTAGACAACGGATAAACAAACCTACTTAAAATGCTTAAATACATACTTATTAATCGTATTATACATATGTAGAAAACACCCAGACCCAAGACAATTTAGAAAAACAATAATTTCTGAATTGACCCGACCGGGGATCGAACCTGGGACCTCAGAGATGGCGACACCATGAAAACCGGTGTACAAACCACTCGACCAAGGAGGTCGTCATATGGGAAACAGGTAGACGCTTGAAATATTCACAGAATATTTAGTTATAAATTCACTTTAAAAATAAATAATTAAAATAAAACAAATAATTAAGAGGGACTCCCATACAACAAACGTGATTTTTTTCCAATTTTTTTCTCGGTCGTAATAAGATAACAAGTAGAAACCTGAAATATGTATATAGATAATGGTACGGAACCCTTCGTGCGCGAGTCCGACTCGCACTTGGCCGGTTTTTATAATTAATGGTTTCTTTAAAACGTATTACATAGTACAATTAGGAAAAGTGTTTAAAAAATCCACAACCGTGATTTGAATCCACACCTAAAATTTTGCAACACTTTTCTAAATTGCAATTTATTTGCAACAATATCCGCGTAAAATTATAAATCCATAACAATATAACTATAATGGAATGGATTATTTTTACTGATATCTTAAAATAACTTAAACTATCAGCAATAGATGCAAATATCGGTCTGTACCTGTTGTTATTACTACAAAAGTGTATATATTACTAACAACTCTGCAGATTATATACCTACTTCCATATATAAAGTGTCAATGATTGGGTCTTTTAACCTACCTGTTGGAGAGATTGTGGCAAATATACTCCAAGACCTTTTATTTTGTGCCAAGACATATAGTATTATATTAATATAGTATTATTAGTCCATACCCACGCTGATTTGCCTTCTTTACAATCATACACTTTTTAAAAAGCTTTTTCATAAAGCTTTTCTTTTATTGTGATCAGATGTAGTCGTAACTGTAGATGATGTCTAATAATACGGCGCGCGGACAAAATCCAATATTGTTGGCGTAGAATAGCGTGTAAAGTGTCAGCGCCTGGGTGGCAGTGTATTTGAGGTCCACAAGTGGGCTAGAGCTGGGAAGTATGAGTGGATGCGGATTTTCTATTTAAATAAATTCCCAAATGGGAAACAAACAATTATACAAAACCATATCCCTTTCAGACCTAGATTGCGACGTCCCACGGACGGAATCTCGACTTAAAATCGCCGGGCTATAGTTTATAACGAGTCGTCGACTAATATTATGAAAATAAAAATATTATATTTCTTCGGAACGCCGCCGGCTTCCAGCTTTTTTTATTTATTTTTTTAAATATTTTTTTATAAAAAAAATAAAAAAAATCCGATCTAACACAGGCAAGCGCAACAATTGGCGTTAAGGGTCAAATTTGATCGTGGTCGAAGCGCACGACCGTATGAGCTCGGTCTGAACGGGATATGAAATCATAGTCACAAAATAAAACATAAATCAGTAGAGTTTCCACAATTACACTGAACAGACATATCTCACAACAATACGTAATCTCTCTCTATCACACACACATACACCCTCACACATCAATTTAAATTGTTAACGAACTTTAATACCAACTTTAATACTTCCGAAGTACGATGGAGCTCTATATGATAAATTTTTGGTCACCCATCCGATGACCAGCCCTTGCGAAAGTAGCATAACGTCAGCAATCGCAGATCGAGCGCGTTAACCACTGCGCCATCGAGCTCCTCTAGTAGGTAAAGCCTATATTGATATCTACGTAACTTTTGTGGTGGTGACTTCGGATTTTCGTGATAAATTTGGTTTTTTTATTGATTTCTATTGAGATACCTTTTTATCTTATACCTAATCGTATTACAAAATGTTGTGACATAACTACCCGTGTATATTAGGCATTTTGCAGCGAACGCATGACATAGCAATACACACTGATGATTTTGTACTTATTTTGAGCTATTTATAGTGATTTGCAAACATTACACCATATATTGTAAATGAATGTGATAATTTTGAAATATGTTTTTCATGAATTTCCACAAGCGGTATTCGAACCCGCACTCTCATTTTTTAAACACTTTTCCAAATTGAAATTTGCTCACGAGGGGCTCGATGGCGCAGTGGTTAACGCGCCCGGTCTGCGAGTGCTGAGGTTAAGCAACTACGTATGGCAAAGGCCGGTCATCGGATGGGTACCAAAAACTTACCATCTCGAGTTCCTCCGTGCTTCGGAAGGCACGTAGAGCCGTTGGTCCCGGCTGCATTAGCCGTCGTTAACAACCGCGGCACCGCACTGGCGCCGTGGTGGTTTATGGCCCGTTCTCCCTATCCATTCATAGGGATGGCTCGTGCCCCATCATTGGGGACAGATGAATTTTCTCACAGCAATATTGGGGTAAAATTATACAAATCCATAGTTATACTTTTATAAGTTTTTTATTTAAATAAAATTGAGTTCTGTACTGCTATCTGCTGCTGCTAAAACTAACTTTGATTTTGATTTTGATTGATTTTAATTTAATTTTGATTTGTTTTTTGTTTTTATTTTGATTTTAATTTTAATTATATGATTTAGATTTTGATTTTAATTTTGATTTTGATTTTAATTTGAATCTGTCATAGTTTGATTTTGTCTGTTCAGTTTTATTTAATCTGTAATGAATGAAAGTATCTGTATTGCTTGTTTTATATTTTTGTCTTGTCTATTTCTGTTCCGTTTATTGATGATAATTATATTGCATGTCGTGTCTGCCTATAATTAAGACAACACTTAGCCTTAAGATAAACTTGTATTTTTGAATTTTAATAGTGTATGTTTTGTTGGTAGTCCATATAAAATAAATAAATAAATAAACTTAAACTATCAGTAATACATGCAAATATATGTCTGTACCTGTTTTCATTTCTACAAAGTATATATTACTAACAACTCTGCAGATTATATATCTACTTATACATAAACATAATAACCTAAACATAATAACCATAAATCGCAGGGCTACCTTGAGCTACCTTGAGCCACACACGCACTTAACTCATTCCTACATACATGCACTCCACATCTGCGCACTGCACCGTCCAATAATTAATAAATCTATGATTTGTTATTGTCAGAATCATGCTGTTAATCATAATTGTTTGTAATGAATAGCCACATTGTTACCCTTGCTAACCCTAGAGAATTGACCCCCACGAGCCAGGCCTAGCCTAGTGTGGGAGTCATTGTACACTCCTGTAACACCGCTTACTATTATTTTTGGTAAATAAACATTTTCATTTTCATTTTCATTTTCATTTTCACCTCAACCTAAAAGTATTAATAAATTATTAGGTCTGTTACCTTACCTGTTGTAGATTTTTTATAGGAATCTTACGGGTTAGCATAGTGCGTCATCTCATGATGTTAAGTGATGATAAGGCCATTGGTGGAAGCGCAATTTACCCAGAATCCTCAACTACTAAGGCACTGGCTAACTTATCTCTAGCTTTCTGACATTAATGTTATGGCCGTAGCTAGCCAGGCGGACAAATAAGCCCTACCACCAACCACACCGAGTACATAAACATGCACATGCACTGGGAATCGAGCCCGGGACCTCTGAGCCTAAGACCAGTGGTCTTAATCACTAGACAACAGAGGCGGTTCGTCTGATTGAGAACTGTGACGACGCCACAAACAATGAGCTTTTAACCTATAACACCCTTCTCGTCAGCTGTTAAAATCGAGGCTGGCACTGTACTAAGGTACTATCTGAAGAATTCAACCAATTCCCTTACATCTGCCAACCCTGACATCAGCGCTAAAATAATCCCCAAAACTTGATTTGTATCGCAAACTACACGAACGAACATACACCAGCATAGGATAATTGCATTGGTAATGCATGGTCATCATTTTAAATTAGAGTTCAAATTCAAAATCAGACAAATACCTTTCAGATAAGCGGGGTTGATGAGAAGCTTTAAGATACTACCAAGATAATCCATAAAAAAATGAAAAATTATTTTAGAAATATATACATATATTAAAACACTTAATACCAATCACCTAATCACATACAATGAAGTACGAGCATACTATTGCTGTGGGTGGAACCTTCGACAAAATTAGATATCTTACGGAACCCTTTGCCGTTTTATTGTGATGCAACAATTAACCGATAAGTCAAAGAAATATGTGGTATGACCACGTATAAATAGCACGTACGCCGCTAATACTGGCATCAGTTTACGGAAATCATTGGTAGAAACATGAGCTTCGCAGGCAAAGTGGTGATAGTAACGGGCGCCAGCTCGGGCATCGGCGCGGCTACGGCCGAGAGCTTCTGCAGGGAGGGCGCCAGCGTGGCGCTGGTCGGCAGGAACGAGGCCAAGCTCAGGAACGTCTCCGCCAAGTGCGCCGCCGCAGGGGGGAAGCACATCGTCATCAAAGCAGACGTCTCCATCGAAGCCGATGCCAAGCGAATCGTCAACGACACAGTTAATAAGTTTGGAAAACTGGACGTGCTCGTCAACAATGCTGCAGTCATGCTTCCCGACAATATCTCAGATGGGAGCATTTTACAAACTTTCGACAAACAAGTGAATGGTAACCTCCGCGCCGTGATCCATCTAACGTTTTTGGCAGCGCCTCACCTCGTGAAGACGAAAGGCAACATAGTGAATATATCCAGTATTGTAGCAACGAAGGTATCACCTAGTATCGCTGCGTACAGTATTCTGAAAGCTGCTTTGAACCACTACAGTCGTTCAGCGGCCGCGGAATATGCGCCATCAGGAGTGCGCGTGAACACCATCAGCCCTGGACCCGTCATCACCGACTTGCTAGTGAATGGAGGCCACTCGTACACCGCCGAACAAGTTAAAAGCTACACCGCTCTAAAAAGAGTGTCGGAGTCTAAGGAAATAGCAGACCTGATTCTGTTCGTGGCCAGCGAAAAAGCTCGAGGAATCACCGGCTCCGATTTCGTGAATGACAATGGGGTCACCCTCCTATAACTCCAGTAGCGTAACTAACAGATAGTATAAAGACGATGATGATGACGTTATAGTTAATATTAATATATTATTTTATGTTCTCATTGCAATTCCTATTAATTATTATTATTTTGATACAATTTTAAATGTTATTAAATTAAACATAAAAAAATTAATTCAATTTACTACATAACATGTGTTAGAGTTCTATTCAATTTTAAATTTCTTGTATGTCGTACCATTTTCATTGTTTTCGCATCTGCATGATTAGCTGTAGCGTTTTCTGAATGTCAGTCTTGTACAGTCTATTATAACTGCTATTTTATGTTAATGTTGACTGACATCTGTTGTGTACTCCATAAATTAATAAATAAATAAAATAAATTAGAAACATATCTCTGTTTTTGTTTCAAACTATTTTCAAATATATTGTCCGCACATGATTTGCCTGATTGTTTGCGAGAATCCGTCTGAACTGTTCCCACCCTTATACCAAATTCTGGCGCTAAGCAGCAAAGTTTTGCATTGCCGTGTATACTGAGTGAAATTACGGGGTTTTAAGAATAAGAACTGATGAAATTTCAGGGTCAACTACGCGCGCTTGATATCCTCGGTGTTACAAGCATCCATGGCCATTTTCCATCAGGCGGGCCATATGTTTGTTAGACGTCAGTAACGCTAAAATTATGGCATGACCATTTCATTGGGTATTCAAAATTCAAAATACGAAATTTAAGATTCAATTTTTTTTATTCAAAGTAAACTTTTACAAGTGTTTTTTAACGTCAATTCAAAGCCATGACTTCGTAAACCCTACGGTGGAGACCTTGTACCGAGAAGAAGCCGCAAGAAACTCGGCAAGGGCTGTTTCTTTCTCCAGTAGTGTTACAATACAAGTTTATTTAAAAAAAAGCCAATAATTATATCACATTCATAACATTAATTTGCACTTTTGTGTATGTACACTATATCCATACATTTTTGTCATTAACATATTATTATAGTCACTTAACTCATTAGAATGGTTTCCATGACAACAAAACAAACAAATTTTGTATTGGAAAATTAAATTGTCGTTTTTAGTATTTTATTTAATATATATTTTTAATATAGCCTATGTTACTCAGCGCTACCTAATGTAGTATGGTGAAAGAATTTTTTAAATCGATCTAGTAGTTTTTGAGTTTATTCGTTGCAAACAAACATACATACATACATACATACATACATACATACATACATACATACATACATACATACATACATACATACATACATACATACATACATACATACATACATACATACATACATACATACATACATACATACATACATACATACATACATACATACATACATACAAAAATACTATTACTTATTTTGAAAGTAAAACACTTTTACTTTCAAAATGAAACATACCTTAAATTTAGGTCAAAGGCCGCATGTAGGTAGTTGGGTGCAGGAGGGCAGAAGTTTTGGTAAGGCTAGGTTTGGAATTTTGCAATTAGGAATATGCTACTCGTTACTACGAGTACAGTTAATTTAATATAGTTATTAAAACTTAGACACTAACTTGACATCCGTTTTAGGACGTAGTGTGTATTTATGTATAAGGTTTTCTTTAACGTTTCATCATCAGCTCATTTTACGCTCCACTGCTGAGGCACGACCCTTCCCTATGGATGGATAGGGAGAACGGGCCATAAACCACCACGCGGGCCCAGTGCGGGTTGGTGGTTGTTAACGACTGCTAATGCAACCGGGACCAACGGCTTTACGTGCCTTCCGAAGCACAGATTTTAACGTTTATTAGTACTTAATTTAAAAATTTATAAGTAAAAAAATTGTACTTCGGAATGTCTAATCATCCTCCTCCTTGCGTCGCGTTCCTCATTACTGAGGGTCGTGATGACGCTTCGCCATCTGTGCCTGTCCTTGGCGCCATAGAGAGTATCGTGTAGTGTAGTATTCAGCGTCGATCGAATTTGATCAGACCATCTTATTGAGCCGTGACCTCTCAGACGTTTAAAATAGAAATAGAAAAATCTTTATTTGGAACACTTAACTCCATTCGACAATGCCAGAAGCTGTTTCAGGTTGTGTCCTTCTTTTCGGGCGACATGACTAATAATTTCTAGAATCTTTCGGAGACAGGACGTGGAAAGCCTAGTTTTAATATTAAGCTCTCGGATGATAGACTCGTTCGTACGGAATGTAGTTTACGGAATTTGCAACACCTTCCTCCAGCACCTTCTGTGCCAGTACCACGCCTTTTTTATTTTATATATCTTACGGGTAAGCATATTAGTGCCTTCATCTCACCTGATGTTAAGTGATGATAAATGTCAACGGTGGAAGCGCATTTCACGCGGGATCCTCAACTACTGAGGCACTGGCTATCTTAGCTCTAGCTGCCGGGAATGCAACGCTACAAACATTGATGTCATGGCGACATATTATGTAGATAAGATGCTCAACGAACCTCGAAAGCGACAATGCGATTTCGCTCGGCCTTTTTTAGCGTCCCCGTTTCTGAGCAGTAATTAAAAATGGAGAACACTAGAGCTTACCAGTTTTCCAGTTTTCCGAGATTGTGTTGTGGTCCCTCCATACTCTCAGAAGCCTGGACATTGCCTCCTTCTTTTTCGCAAGAGCCCGAGTTGCTGATAGTGGCGCCCACCACGAAGTGGGCTCCACCACCATAACTTTGGTCTCGGTATGGTTGATTTTGAGACCCAGTTCTGAAATGATCCATTGTATTCGGTCAAGAAGGCTTACGATTACAGCGTCATTGGATGCCAAAAGCGTTGTATCATCTGCGTATATACGAGTACCCTCCCAGCTGTCAAAAGTTCGCCTGATGATACATACACTCTTTGTAAATATTTAACAAAATTGACAGGATTCAACCCTGCCTCACACCTTGTCTAAACCTGAAGGGCTCAGGTAGTCCTTTCGACCTTTATAAACCGTGGTTGTTCTGGTTGAGTGATTGGCTTAAAGCAACTAGATGTTTAGGCACTCCAAGTTATTCTAGTACTTTCCACATGCCAACCAAATGACACAGTCAAAGGTTTTAGTCAATCACACACAAGATCAAAATAGTGAATTCTGTTATACAAAATTTGAGATATGTTTGAGCATATACATATAATTAAAAAAAAATTACAATCGTAAATCGGAAATTCGAATTTTATTTATTAATTTATTTTTAAACTATGTTTTCGGTAAAATAAAAACTACGGAAAACAAATGAAGGCAAAACGATTTCAGACAACTAAAATTCGTACCAAACAAAATATTTACACAGTTTTGATACAGTAGACGTATCATTTTGTGTCTGTGCTAAAAATAAAAAAGTAAACAAAATATTTAAAAAAAACTAGAGGGGTCCCTCTTGATTCTACGTAACCATAAAAAGAACATACCAGATGCCAAGCATATGTCAACGTAGGTATATTTTTACTAACAACAAAAAGTATTGGTCGCCCCAACCAAGGCCACAACGCTTGCTAAATATTATGCAATAACGTTTCACACTCACTTGGGGAACCGTATCATAGCAACATCAATGTTTCACAGATGATAAATAAAATAAACAAACATGGTGAAAAAGATTAAAGAAGAATAAACTTATAATCGTTTAAAAAGCGTATCGTTATGTACTGACACTGAGGGATTTCTCATAAACACTTTTTATCAACTGCAAATATTTTGACAAAACATCTAATTATATCAGAGAATTAGGCAGGCCCTAGCATTTAAAAAATAATTCAGGCTAGTTTTTTTTTTACTTTTCCTGACACAAAAATTGTAATATTTTTTATGAGCGGCCTCTCTGTCGGCTCTTTTGAATGAAACTAGGGGCACGTGTAAGCGGTGAAGGCATTGCGGCCTCTCTGTTTCGGCTCCTTTGAATTGAAACTACCGAAAGTGCTTTATTTTACTTTTTAATCGAAATGTCTTTTGGCGTTTTTCTTGAAAACTAGCGTATAAAAATTTAAGGTTTTTTCATAAAAACAGTTTATATATGTTGTTGAATTTATCCTCAAAATATTTGCAATTGATAAAATGTGACCCTATATTATATCATAAGAATTAATAAAATGAGTTGCTAAGGCAGATGATGATAAGGAAAGGCACCAGCTCGGGCATCGACGCGATAACCGATGGTCCAGAGCTTCTGCAGAGAGGTCGCCAAGAACGTCTCCACCAAGTGCGCCACCGCGGGTGGTAAGCACATCGCCATTAAATCGACGTCTCCAACGACGACGATGCCAAGCGAGTCATCAATGCAACAGTTAAAGAGTTTAGGAAGGTGGACGTGCTCGTCAACCATGCTGCGATCCTGCAATTCGACAGTTTATGGTGGTTTGTCAAATCAATGTCAATGTCAGTCACTTTACATAATTATTATTACTTTGTGAAGAAATATCAACAGAATCAATCAGTAATTACCTGTATCCTCAAAATTGGGTCTCAGTTTTGGACATTTTATTTCTTGTACAAGCACAACGCCTATGAAAGTTTTAAGCAGAGTTACGGACAAAGTAGGGAGAGTCATCTTACAAGAAATTGAATTGAATTGAATTGCTATTTATTTGCATTGTTATTTAATTAGAAAATGGATTTCTTTTAATGGGGCTACGTAAAAAAATGTCGGCTAGTGTGAGATGCAAGGGCAGATGAAAGAATGCATTGTTGCCACCTTTCGCACTGTGTAAATTAAAATCTGCGGTTTGTCCTCAGTGAATTATTTTAAATAACACAAGTGTAATAAAAGTATTAGTGTTTTTTTTTAAATTTTAATAAATTGCAAAGCTTTGATTATTAACTTGTTAATAATCAAAGTTGCTAAGTAATAAATTGGTTAAGTTTTGCGTTGTTCAAACCCCCAAGCGGTCGTAGGTTCTCGCCGTCTCCGTCTCGTGTGCCGAGCAAACCGGGCCGCGCCCGGGCGGCGGGAGGGGCGGTTCGTTGCTGTTTCTAACTATTCTGCGCTCAGTGTACCAGGCGTGCAAGTTAGGAGTGATAATTGTGAGTACATATGTACACAAAGTTCACATTAGTTATAGGACTTGTTCATTTTGATGTGACGACTAATATAATCATTATATATATTAAGAATTTTATTGCTTTTTAATTTGCAAAGTTAATAATAACGTAAGCATACAAGATCTAAAACTTTGGGTTGTTTAATTATGACCACACCTGTATGTTATACGTTGTATATACAGACATATTAACCTAAATAAAGTAAATTAAATTAAATTAAGTAAATTTGAGTTTTAAAACTAAAAGAAAGCTAAACGAAGTGATTTTTTAATTTTTGTAACACTGTAATAAAAAATTAAAAAATTATAACAATTTAACATTACATTACATAAATATTAAATTATTTATGAAAATATAAAAAAAAATTATACTGTTAAAGACGATCCATCAAATACAATGATTGGTCGGTTCGACATCGTTATCTCTGCGTTTTAGACCCAGAGGATCCTACCGGGAGAACCAAGCTGATAACTACTAAACTTGATAAAAGTTATTCTTAGGCAAAGACTTATACAAGGAGAATGAACTCTCATCCCAGAAATCCCAAATATCCAAGAAAAAATTTAGAAACAAAAAACAAAAGTACCTACAGTTTCTTCTACAAAATATGTTTAATTAAAAAATCTACAAATAGCATCAGAAGCTCAGAATCGAGTTTTTACAAATCTCGAGTCATTGTAACACGACGAATTATTCACTTTATTTATTTAATAAGACTTGAGCGTCATTTTTATGTCGGTTTTATAGAAGGGTTCAAGTCTTTTACAACACTAGTACCTATCTGAGTATGTATGTAAAAATAACGTCTTAAATTATAAAAGCAAAAGAAATGTAAATATGATATTTATGCGTCGTGCTATGACGCCGATTGTTATTTCGTTATTGTTAACTGAAAAGTTTTTTAAAGATTTACATAAACCTTGGTTTTGTGAATTCAAACAAAAAAACTGGAAAAATTATTGGAAAACACAAAACACTTAGTATTGTCAGTAAAGGGTTACATGACATGTTTAAGCTGATTTAAATACGTATGCTTCATGTTAAATTAACCAGTGCAAAGGTGTTTGTGCAGACATGAGTTTCTCCGGCAAAGCTGTGATAGTGACGGGCGCCAGCTCCGGCATCGGTGCGAAGACAGCAGAGTTCCTCTGTAGAGAGGGAGCCAGCGTAGCGCTGGTCGGCAGGAACGAGGGCAGGCTCAAGAGCACCGCTGCCAGGTGCACCACCGCCGGGGCGAAGCAAGGGAGAAAGTACATTGTCATCAAAGCCGACGTGTCTAACGACGACGACGCTAAGAGAATCATCGATGAGACAATTAAGAATTTCGGCAAACTAGACATACTCGTCAACAACGCTGGCGTAATCGTGTACGGCAACATAATGGACGGCACTGTGCTCGAAGCTTACGATCAAGTCTCCAATATCAACCTTCGTGCAGTCGTACACCTGACTATGTTGGCTGCTCCATACCTCGCCAAAACTAAAGGGAATATTGTCAACATATCAAGCATTGCAGGCCAAATGATTCTAGGCAACTTATTAACAGCATATTGTACTTCGAAAGCAGGATTGCTTCATTTCACCAGAGGTTCTGCATTCGAACTTGCTGCATCAGGTGTCAGAGTGAATGCTATCTGCCCTGGGCCTGTTGAGACTGAACTGTTTAACACTGCTGGAATTCCACTAGAGAAAGCTCTAGAAGGATTTACGCCACCCCTTGGTCGAGTTTTACAATCTGAAGAGATAGCTGACTTGATCCTGTACCTAGCCAGTGATAAGTCAAAAGGTATTACGGGTTCATCATTTACTGTCGACAATGGAATTATGGTAGCACATTGATAGAGCCATTTATAGTATAGTTTTGCCAAATATCGTTTTCACCTAAGTCTTATATCTAATCTTAAATGTAATAAAGTAATAAACATTTATTTAACCAATGCCAAAGTTATGCCGACGGGTTCAGGGTAAATAAAGTTATCTACGAAATCCATGAATTTTATTTATTGCACTATTTTTTTAATTAAACAAGACTTCACGACATGATTTTTTATTTTATGTCACTTAATTTCAGTCAATTTTCGTATGTACAAAGAGCCAGCTATGTTCTTTCATAGTGCGAAGTAACGTTGGTCGCATTGACGTGCGCGGCTTCCCCGCGCATACACTTTTCATTGGTTAGTTGGCGTTTTTTACTACCAGTAATGAATTAGCTACTTAAGTTTAAATTGTTGATTCAGGTGTTTGGTTAACAATCACTTAATCATGAAAAGAGGTAAATAATTTGTTTCTACATATAATTATCATTAGACTAATAGACGTAAGTCAATGTGAAATTTAATTAACATACTGTAATAATAACATAGTTTCTATTATTTTCTACGCTTTTGTAAATACATAAGTTTTTTGTTTACATTGAAATAAGTAAGTGAATAGCCTATAACGGTCCCACTGCTGGGCAAAGGCCTCCATCATTGAAATCAAGTCATCGCTACAGTTGATGGATAATGGTTTAATCACCACGCTTGCCAAATGCGGGTTGGGGATCACAAACCCGGGCTATGCATCGAAAATCCGAAACACACTTTGCCCGACCTGGAAATCGAACCCGGATATTGGGCCGAACGCTCTGCCACTAGGCTACCGAGACATTTTGCGTTAAATGTAATTTTTTAAAATGTGTTGCTAATGAAATGTTTCTATTTAAGTTATAATATTAAATTTGACCTCATTTTGTACGTCACTTACCTATTACTTTAAAACTAAACTTTTGATCCGAGCGTCAGTAACGCCGGAGCCGTAGCCGCTGCGTCACTGGCGCTGCGTCAATGATGCTGCGGCAAAGCGACTCTTATGACTTTGGATGCCCGCGACAGACGCACATCGGTCGCCGACATACTCAGTCGTATTTGTTTTGTTATCGTGAAATGGATCTTGATCTAGAAGAATTAATTGAAGAAGAACGAGAAGATGATGATCTTTTACTTCTATACTACATGAGTTTAGATAGAGCCCTAAGTGACTCCATTTTTCTAAGTCGAAATGAAGAAGGATTCTATAAGATTTTAATCCAAAAACACTTAAATACAAACGACAATAGATTCAGAAAGTTTTGCCGTTTCAATAAAAGACAATTTAACTTTATATTAAGTCTAGTGTTTGAAGAACTTGAACCAAAAATAGAAGAGTATTGGGTGCTGTGACACTAAAGTTATTAGCAGTTCATCCTCTTCTTCCGTGAACACTTCTATGGATGCCATTTTTACTTATTTTCTTCTAGAAATTATAAAAGACCGGGCATCTGTACAAGTGCGAGCGCGGCACTGACGCAAGCGTCCGACGTCACTGTCACAGCAACTTATACTGTCGCACTGTCGCAGCGTCAGTGTCGCGGCGTTACCTACTGACGCCGCGATACTGACGCTGACGCTCGGATCGAAAGTCCACCTTAAAGGTTAAAAAACATCAAAGCTACTACATCAAACAAATCATATATGTATGTATATCTTTTTATGTACTGTTATATGATTCTATTATATTCTACTGTATTTGCGCACTTCCTCTATCTCCTTCTTGGGTTCCTAAACCAAAGGTTGTCTGGAAGAGATCGCTTAAAGCGATAAGACCACCTTTGCCCATGCTAGCTTTAAGATTATGTGTACTTGTTTTTTGTTTTTATTTGTGTGAGCAATAAAGTATTTATCTATCTATCTATCTACATCTATGTACATTATTACGACTAAGGCGCATTTACCCCATAGTCAAAAATGTGAAAATCAAGCTCTCGAGTGGGAAACGATTATGTTCGTTTCAAATTGACTTGATTGACACCCGGGTGGCAAAACAATACCTGTGTTCTGGAGGCCGCTCGCTAGGAGGTACTTCAACTACAAACTGTGTACTTTACTCCTTCGCTACATTATATTAGACTGCCATATGTATTTTGCATGCCAGCTTCTGTTGAATAATCTTTGTGTGCGTGTGAAGAACGTAATGTATTAAATTCCAACAAAAAAATAACTTCGGTAAAAAATATGGATTTAAACTTTTTTTTTTATTATTTTTTATTGTATTTTTTAAAAGAAACATATTTAAACAAAATTAACAAAATATAGATAAATAATATTATAAATACAAATATACGCAGTATGTAGGTATATTGACATGAAAAAGATATAAATTTAACAGTAAGTACATAAATACATAAGAATGCTTGCTTTCATTTTAATAAAATTCCGTTATCAGTAACGAAGTCTGAGCCGGTGATGCCCTTTGCTTTGTCACTGGCTAAATACAGAATTAAGTCGGCTATTTCCTCGGGCTGAGACACTCGATTAAGCGGTGGTTGTAACCCAATAGCGGCCATGTCTGGTGGGCCTCCAAAATTATCGAATATGTCAGTCTCAACTGGCCCCGGGCTGATCACATTGACCCTGACTCCGTAAGGCGCCAGCTCCAACGCAGTTCCTCGCGAAAAGTGATCTAGGCCGGCTTTGGAAGTGCAGTAAGCGTTAAATTTTCCATCTCCAATTAGCTTTCCAGCTACACTGGATATATTGATGATATTTCCCTTAGTTTTGACGATATGCGGTGCAGCCAACATGGTGAGGTGTACTACCGCACGAAGGTTAGTGTTAGTGAGATTTTCATATGTCTCAAGAAAGTTCCCGTCCAATAAAGTGCCGAATCCAACGATTCCCGCATTGTTGACGAGAACGTCTAGCTTCTCAAACTTGTTGAGTGTCTCACCGACGATTCGCCTGACATCGTCGTCGTTGGAGACGTCAGCTTTGATGACGATGTGCTTCCCCCCCGCGGCGGCGCACTTGGCGGAGACGTTCTTGAGCTTGGCCTCGTTCCTGCCGACCAACGCCACGCTGGCGCCTTCCCTGCAGAAGCTCTCGGCTGTCGCCGCGCCGATGCCCGAGCTGGCGCCCGTCACTATTACCACCTTGCCCGCGAAACTCATGGCTGTTAATGATTATTGCAGGTGTAAGACTACTCGTCGAGCACGCGGTGACGCTGTTTATAAATGTGTGGAACAAGGAAATGATTATAACTTCGGTATATTACAGAGAACATTAAGTAGATATGATGAGTATGTACAACGTTAGTGTACATAATTATTTCGTATAATCATGGCTGCCACTAACTGTTATCAATTTTAACTCCTGTTATTGATAACATGGTAACAAAGCTGTATTCGGAATTGTTATTTTAGAACGTAACTTTTAATTGATAAGATTTTCTTGCATAACTAAGTGTAACATACAATGTTACACTTAATTATGCAAGAAAATATTTTGATTTTCTTTGCAAGAAAAGTAAGAATTTGTTTTTGTTTGGCAAAATTTCAGCTCACCTCGTCTGTCACCAGCTCTACTTCAATGACATGCAAATTCTCGTCATCAACATCGTTAACGTTATCCAATGGTGAATAAAACTCACACTAGGCACTCTTAAGTGATTCGCTCACTACGCTGTCACTATCATCATCATTATCATCAGCTCATTTTATGTCCCCACTGCTGGGGCACGAGCCTTCACTATGGATGGATAGAGAGAACGGGCCATAAACCACCACGCGGGCCCAGTGCGGATTGGTGGTTTTTAACGACTGCTAATGCAGCCGGGACCAACGGCTTTACGTGCCTTCCGAAGCACGGAGGAGTTTGTGATGATTAATTTTTTGGTCACCCATCCGATCAGCCTTTGCGAAAGTTGCCCAGCACTCGCAGACCGGGCGCGTTAACCACTGCGCCATCGAGCTCCTCATTGATGTCACTATAATGTTCTTTAAATTAGTATTTAGTAATATGTCACTGAAAGCCTGGATTAGGTCATCTAAAAAACTGGCAGATATTTTAAAGAGCTGTTCCATGTCATGTACTTTGTACATTTGTGTTGTTGTGATATCCTTGTACGTGTTTAAGAGACGGCATTTATTAGCACAATAGACAATACAAGCCTTCGATCGAAGTTGTTTTCTGTTCCGAGCTGTTCCGAGCTATTCCGAGCTGTTCCGAGCTGTTCCGAGCTGTTCCGAGCTCCGTTCCCATCCGTAAGAAGGTGTTGTTCGCGTTGCTCGAGCGCGTTATGTATTTAGCTTACCTTCCGGGTGTCTTCACTTTGTGACTGATTGCACATACACAACGAGGTACTTCATCGACACACTAACTGCGCAGTTGTCGTTAAGATCTGCATGTTCATTAACAACTCAAATAAGACTAATTATGTTCAAATGGTCAATTTTTATTTGAAAAACAATTTAACGGTTGCGTGATTTGTCATATTGAAAAATTACAGTAGAAACATTATTAAACTAAATATACTTTATCTGCAATAACGAAATAATAAACCAGAACAAGTATACTTTCGCAACGGCCGGTCATCGGATGGGTGACCAAACATTTATCATCTCGAGCTCCTCCGTGCTTCGGAAGGCAGATAAAGCCGTTGGTCCCGGCTGCATTAGCAGTCGTTAACAACCACCAATCCGCACTGGGCCCGCGTGGTGGTTAATGGCCCGTTCTCCCTATCCATCCATAGGGAAGGCTCGTGCCCCAGCAGTGGAGACATAAAATGAGTTGATGATGATGATGATGATGACAAGCATACCTATAACATGTACATTCTGTTGATGTTAAAGACATATAAAATTGTACGAGGTTTATACCAAGCAGTGGACTAGTACTCGTATAGGCTGATGATGATAACGATGGTTTAACGTTAGATCTGCGTTACGTGATATTGGAAATAGTCTTTGGAAAAATATTCAAAAAAATTACCACGAACGGGACCCGAACCCGCCCCCGCTGATAATCCGGCTCAGGCGCCACTTCAATTAAAGCCATAGTGCTATAATTGAAGTAATGTTAAAAAGTGTTGAAAAAGTAAATGTAAAAGAATTGTTACTTGTTCCCACAGAAATAATATATGCGTAAAATTGTTTATTTAAATTCTTAATTGGAAATAGAAGTATTGTTAGACGTTTTGTTACTAAAACTAAACGAAAATGCAGTGATTGGGCTGAATAAATGAGACAAAATGATTTTCAACAAATTTCATATTATGAAATACTTTAATAAATAAAATTATTAATTCTTTTTTACCTCCCCCTCACACAATTTAATTTTGTAAGTACCTAGATAACACATAAACACAACATTGCTACCAGTAATAACAAAGGCGATTTTATCTTTATTGTTTTAATACTGGGTTTAATAAAAAATTCCAAACATGTTCGTTACGTTATCTCAAATATTATATTACTTACTAAATTAATTAAAATATACATACATACACACTTTTAAAACACCTTACCCAAAATACTACTACAAATAATTTTATGTCACAATCAAGAAAGTTTGCATGAATGCAAGCACTAGACTTTTGATAACAAAACAGCAAACATTCCAAAAAAATTAACAGTCAAAATATGCATAAACTTTCTTTGGAAAGAACACTGACTGGATCAACAGCAATGGAAATCCAACCACCATTTATCATGCATTATAACCCTGACACCCGTTTGCACTAAACTTATGAATCGCTTAAGTCTTGGCTTAACTATTTACCCAGTCAAGTTAACTCGGCACCTCTCTCGAAAACGTCGCTTACACTCAGGTGCCGACTTAACTTGACCGAGTAGTAGTTAGGCAAGGCGATTTATAAGTTTAGTGCAAACGGGTATGAGCATCCCTCCGTTCGATAACAGACACATTATATTATCGAAGTTTAAATAGCTTTAATTTAAATTATTTACTGTGTGAACAATATTGCTAGTTGTGATAAATAAAAATTAAACATGTAGGTACTCGTACTTTTTATGACTTAAACAAACTCGCTACCACCATCTTACATGAATTTGCCGGCATAACAACAATTTGAATAGCAATGTTGTCTTGCGTCATACAGAGGTTAAAAAGCCAATACTTTAAGAGGTTGATGATTCCATCTTCGATCTGATTGCCACAGCAGATTAAAATTAGGCCAAGCGTATCCCGTTATAAAATACTTAACAAAAACTAAGATCTTGCAATGAGTCAAATAAATTGCCTTTATAAAACTGTTCTATGACAATCAAACATTATTAATCGGAGTGTTCTCAATTAGTTCATTATTATTTTAATCTATATCAAGTTTCTTGAAAGATCCTTCAACGCCTCCGAAGATGTCGGAAATGGTTTTTGGTTTGCCAGGCCTCTTTGCTTCCACCACTCGCTTCCTGTTCTCGTTGGCGAAGAACGCCTGGTTTGCTTTCATCCATTCAATAATATCATCTGGAACGAAAAACCGAAGTCCATCAGGCGTTTATAAGATAAGTAAAGTAAATAGGCTAGCTGTCCCACTGCTGGGCAAAGGCCTCCATCGTAGAAATCAAGTCATCGACACCGAGGCGTTTATGACATAGAAATTATCGATATTTTAAAAATGTGACAATCAATAAATAATTTGAAAATCTTGCCAAATGTGAGTTTGTGATCACAAACCCGGGCTATGAATCAAAATATCCGAAACACACTTTGCCCGACCTGGGAATCAAACCCGGGACCTTGGCGCAGTGTGTCAGGCGTTGCCACACGACCACGGAAGTGAAATTAGAATAGGTTAGGTTAAAATTAATTAAATTAATCTTTACCTCTAGCCTGATCTAGGGTCTTGAACTGTCCACCAGCTTCCTTCGGCAGTCCTTCGATCGGCACGTAGGAGTCGATCGTCTTGGAGCCGATCTGGTGTATGTGCAGCACCTCCATCAGCGCCTTCTTCAGGAATGGCTTAAGGAGCATCATCAGCCGGTCCATGAACGACGGCGCGTTCAGGAAGTGCAGCCCTTTGAGCTTCACCAACATTGCCTCCTAATGATTTGAATAATATTTGAAAAAGCTTGCCCGTCTGAAAGTGTCTGATTTTTTTTATATATAGACCTAGTCATTTACGTTCTTTGTCGCACCGCTTACCAATTTTTCTGTCTAGCCCTTGCTAGACAGAACAATTGGAGGTTGACTGGTAGAGAATGCCATTTGGCATTAAGTCCGCTTTTTGTACTTTATTTTATTTTATTGTGCAATAAAGAATAAATAAATAAATAATAGACCAAAAATACCATTTTTTTGGAAAAATTGCTGTCTCCGAGCCAGGCCAACCTATAGCAGGTACTTTGTGGATTTCTTTAAATCACTGTTAAATCATATGTTATATAAAGTCTGAAACAACTTTCTATATAAATAATTCCTTTAGCTTTCCCTGATTTTTCTCAGAACTTTCACAAGTTGCGTTTGATTATTGGGACATTGTAAAGAGTTATTATTGCGACGGTCTTGACATGCCAGGAGGAGCTCGATGGCGCAGTGGTTAACGCGCTCGGTCTGCGAGTACTGAGGTTAAGAAACTTTCGCAAAGGCCGGTCATCGGATAGGTGACTAAAAATATATCATCTCGAGCTCCTCCATGCTTCGGAAGGTACGTAAAGCTGTTGGTCCCGGCTGCATTAGCAGACGTTAACAACCACCAATAAGCACTAGGCCCGCGTGGTAGTTCATGTCCCGTTCTCTCTATCCATCCATAGGTAAGGCTTGTGCGTGCCCCAGCAGTGGAGACGTAAAATGAGTTGATGATGAGGCAAACTTTTGTTTGATACAAGCAAATGGAACAGACCTGTAGATAATAGAGGAGCTGCTGCAGCGTCTGCAGGTCGAGCCGGGAGAGGTGGCCCAGCGTGAGGCGGTCCAGGTCGATGACGATCACGAAGCCAGGCCACGTGCCCGTCTGGTACTGCCACAGGTCCACCACCATCAGCACGGCTCTATCGAGTTGAAACAAGACCACCTTTACTAATAACTAGCATTCTCCCCGTAACTTCGTCCACGTTGATTTCGTATTTTCAAAATCAATATTTTTTATCAAAATAAACTTTTGTTTATATATGCGGGTAACCGCAAAGAATGTATGATTCTCTCAGTGAAATAATTTTTGGAATCTGACCAGTTGTTCCAGAGATTACCCTCCTCAAACAAAAGTCACAAACTTTACTTCTTTATTAATTGTATTAGTTACATAGATTCATTTATGTTTTAAAGCAAATATGAGATACAACGCTGCCTCTGGCAGCAATTGGTATTCCAGATATCTCAGGTTTGATTACCAGTAAACATTATATATTACTGTCCTCAATTTGGCTGGTAATAAAAATTTCCAAGGGCATTTTCAAGTCCGCTCATATAAGTTGGTTGTAGATAGTAGTAAGAGATAAGTTCTGTGCCTCCATTGCACCAGAATCAGAAAAAAACCTTAATTTTTTCTGTCTGATCGACATTTTGATACTTACTTACTTACTTACTTACTCCATTGGCGCAGGGACCCAAAGTGAGTCTTGGCCTCCGAAACGAGAACTCGCCACTTTCCCCTGTCCATTGCAGTCTCTTGCCAGTTGACGGCTCCGAGGTCGCGCAGGTCAGCTTCCACCCTATCGCTCCAGCGGTACCTGGGGCGCCCAATCGGTCGCTGTCCGATCGGTCGACCCAAGTATGCTCTCTTGACGCTTCGATCTTCCCCCATTCGCAGCATGTGACCGAGCCAGCGGAGTCTGTGTGATTTGTATTCTCCTATTATGTTAGGCTCAGCCACGAGGTCTTCAATCTCTGCGTTTTTTCGGACTCTCCAGCTACCATCTTCCCTCCTTATTGGACCCAGGATTTTCCGAAGAACTTTCCTCTCTGCCACTAGAAGCTGATTCTCCTCTTTAAGGGTTAGCGTCCAGGCTTCAGAACCGTACATAAGGATGGGCCTTATAACAGTTTTATAAATGCGCACTTTTGTTCTTCTGCAAAGAAGCCTGGATACCAGTACCTTATGTAGTGCAGCACTGTTACGTAAAAAGTCGACATTTTAATACGACTGATAATTTCTGAGATCTTATTTATGGTACATCTATGGCAAAATATAGTGTTTTGATAATTTTTTTTGTGTAAATAAATACGATTCTACATATATCGTTTATAATATTTCATCTATACTAATATTATAAAGAGAAACCTTTGTATTTTTGTATGTATGTATGTACGTATGTATGTTTGCAATGAGTAAACTCAAAAACTACTGGACCGATTTAAAAAATTCTTTCACCATTAGAAAATGTCAACCCGTGCAAAGCAGGAACGGGCCGCTAGTTTGTAACATAAAGATTTGTGTCTAAAAATGTATCTTAAGTCATACCATTTTCACACATATTAATTACCTTTACAAAATGTGTCATCTGATTTATGTTTAGTCGTATTTATTTACACAAAGTAAATGTATAGACTGCACGAATACACTTACAAACACTGCAGTCGCACTAGCTGTCGGTTCGTCCTTCCCACTGAAGCAACGCTGCCCTCAAGGAACAGATGCGATATTTCGCATCTGATGGTATGCAGGACAATTGTCCCGCATACCATCCCAGTCTGCCGACGAGTAGTGCCATATCTGGCGTTTCGATAGCGCTGAAGGCGGTAGCGGGGCCAGAGGCACTTTGCTGGATACCAAGCAGTGATCCGAAGATCCTAAAGGAGCTCGAACTTCCACTCGGTAACCAGCTGGGCGACTCGTCAGCAGAAGGGAAGTCCAGCAAAGAGGGCGCGTGACCGACTATATCGAGTGACTCGTACAGCAGCTTCTTAGCTCCAGCTACATCGTCTTCGCTGAAGCTGACTTGCATATCTGCAGAGCGCTCACCTCATCCATGACGCCCAGCTTTTGTTGCAAGAACGCTAGAAGTTCGTTCGTCACAAGTTTAAGTTCACTCATGGTGATGCCTTATTTCGAGCAGCGGCTTGCGTCGCGCTGCGCGCTCAGTAATAAATACGAGTATTATTTATCAATACGATACGTATGCACCGATCCGCACACTGCACACGACTTATTTTCGCGCCTACGCTTGACGTCGGCTATATGTTCTTTAACGCGGGTTCCTACACTTCTCTTTGTTTGCCCGATGTAAGAGAGCCCACAGTTGCAGTCCAGTTTGTACACGCCTACATCTTGAAGGGGTATGTTGCACTAGACAGGTCGTAAAAATTGGGTGATCTTGTTCGCCAGCTTGAAGTAAGTGTTGCTTGAAGCTCGCTTTAAGGAAAAAAAATCATAAACGCCACGTCATGTCTAGAAGTTTTTTTCGAGGCAATAAAATTATTTCATTATTTTATGATTTATTACCTCTGGCGGGCTGTTGGAGGGGTGAAACTCAGTGCATGCTGTCTTAATCTCATGCCATCCAGTGGCAGAGAAAATTTTTATTGGCTGGGCCTCCCTCCCTTCGCGCTTTTCGTGGCTGTGCAGCGGGAGAGGGGAGAAGAGTCTTCATATCCTGGGATTGCCCGAGGCTCCGGCCTATGCTTAAAACAGCATTCTTTATTGAGACTTTTTAGCACTCAGAAACGTAGACCCATAGGTAGTACGCCATGAATCATCTATAATAGACACAAAAGCCTTATTAACGATGAAATGGTAAATGTATCTTACCTGACAGCCTCCGAGAAGATGAAGTTCTTGTAATCGTAGTCGATCAGCCGGCAGTAGATGACGGCCGAATTGTCTAAGCTGCGCACCTCCAGGGGCAGGAACAACCTGGAATATCACAAAAACGAATAATTAATCATAAATTTGTAAAGTTATCCAACAAAAATAAGTACCTATGTTTTCGGTAACTGCAATTTTGTAGCGATGTAATAAGTAATATTGCTTTACACTCACTGATAAAGCTCTATTATACTGGTGTAAGTGAATTTTTATTAAGTGAAACCGTTAACTTTGGATATGTTTTACTGACGTTTTTAACCCTTTGCAAGCTCTGTCTCACCATTTTTACGTCAATACTCTAAATTGTAACTTTACTTAAATTACTAATAGAATAGACATACGCTGTGTTAAGAGTGGTGATCGTTTTCGCATCCACGACTCTGTCTTTGAAGATATTAGTGAACAGCGTCTTGAGGGTTAGGTTGAGGTCCAGGACGGTTTTCGCGACGGCAGAACTCCGGTCGCAGCAATGGTACGAGAGGATCAGGTCAAGATCTGAAAGAAACATTTCATTTTTACATGTGCAAATATAGTAAACTAGTCAGTTAATTATGCTACTTAAGAATCTAAAGCTACTAATCTAGAGCTAAAACTACTTAAGAATCTAGAGCTGATATTGAGTAAGAACCATCGAAACTGTCTGTCAATAGATGACGTGAATTATCTCTGCTCTTATTAGTAGCATACATATCACTCAGGAAACTGTAGAGAAGTACCTATCCAGTATCAATGTGTCCAAAGGTAGTGGTCCAGATGGCCTTCATCCGTTATTTTTAAATAAGTGTAGTGGGCAATTGGCATTCCCTGTTGCAATTATACTTCAATCATCTTTGTCGTCTGGTGTGATGCCGGTTGCCTGGAAGCGATCTTTTGTAGTACCAATTTATAAGAGTGGGGATAGACATAACGTTCGCAACTATCGTGGTATTTCTAAATTATCAGTTTTACCTAAAGTTTTTGAAAAGATTATTTATGATTATCTTTCCCCTGTTATCCAGCCTATACTTACTATCCACCAACATGGTTTCATTGCGAAGCGCTCTACAGAAAGTAATCTTTGTGAATTTCTAGACATAGTTTTAGAATCTATGGAGATGGGATATCAAGTGGATGCTGTGTACACCGATTATTCAAAAGCATTTGATAAAATTTCACATTCCCTATTAATTTTAAAGCTTGAGGCCATCGGTGTGCATGGCGATCTGCTACGTTGGATTACATCTTATCTCAAAAATAGAGCGCAAGCTGTCACAATAAAAGGTTTTACATCGAGCTTTATTCCGATTTCCTCCGGAGTCCCACAGGGATCCCACCTTGGCCCTTTACTCTTTAATGTCTTTATTAACGATGTCGTAAACTGTTTTCTAAATTCCAAATTATTATTATATGCTGATGACACAAAGATATTTTCGGTTATCAAGTCACAGAGCGATTGCGAAAATTTACAGAGTGATCTTAATCGTTTGTGTGAATATTGTGCTCTTAACAAACTTTATTTAAATGTAGACAAATGTAATATTATTACATTTACAAGGAAGAAAAAAGTTATAACTTATAAATATCAACTTAACGGCAAGTATTTAAAAAGGGTCAATGAGGTTAGAGATCTCGGAGTTCAGCTCGATTCTGGATTGTATTTCGAGTCTCATATTATTAAGATCATTGGGAAGGCATACAAGTTGCTAGGCTTCATTTTCCGTCAGAGTGTAGATTTTAAAAATGTGAATACGCTGATTTTGTTATATAATGCGTACGTTAGATCCCAATTGGAGTATGCATCCAGCGTGTGGAACCCCTTATATTTAAAATATATCAACCTACTAGAGGGTATTCAAAATAAGTTCAAGAAACGTTTAAAATATCGATTTAAACATTTTAAATTGATGAACTTGAATCCTTGACAAGTCGACGTTCATATAAAGATCAAGTTCTGCTCTATAAGATCATACATAGCAGTGTAGATTCACCTTATTTGTTAAGTAAAATTGCTTTTAGGTGTTCCAGACTGAGCGCTCGCCACAAGCACACATTTTTTGTACCAATTTGTAAGTCAAATTATAGACGCAATAGTTTTATTATAAGAGTCCTTAATGAATTCAATAGTACTTTCAATCACATCGACGTATTTCACGAAAACATTTCTCGTTTTCGTAGACTATTAAGAGAAACTTAACTTCTATTTTAAATGTATATTTTCAACCGGATTTTGATTGTAAAATTGTATTGAGTTATTTGATATTTACTTTATTATTTTTTCTTTCGCACTGGTGTTCAACAAGTAGTTTCTGTACAAATTATCAGTGGAAACTTTAAATGCTACTGTATTATATTTTTTTATTGTTTATATGTGTAATATAAAGCTGTATGTTTCCTTAATAAAATAAAATAAAAAAATAAAAATAAAATACTCGAAATAGTGGCCCGTAAAGAGTATCAAAACCAGGATTTATAAAATGACGTAAGTAAACTACAATTTTAGACCCATCCCCAAAAATTGCCATTATAAAATGACGCAGTTCTTGCATTCACGGAATCTTGAACCATAAGAATGTTACCGTTGATTCTACAATAACACTACATGACGGTAAGCGTTTTTAAACCATTGTAAGCAGGGTTACAGTTGGATCTGTAAAACCTGCGTAACATCTTGTATTTGTGCTAAACGAAGCAAGAAACAGATTTGAGTTTGTAATCCATTTACTAGTGTTTTCCACACAAAACGTACGGGACAAAGATTCTTTATACTCATAACTGTTGCCTGCTGCAATTAGTCACAGATAGGTAACTAATTGGATGATGCGGTGTATTCTAACAAGGCCTTACTTGATCATACATACCGACTGTCAATTTCCTAGCTGCCCTGCAATTATTCAATATACTCAAGGATACTATAATCTTCAGTTATGAAGTGTGTAATTAAATTACACTAATGAAACACTTATCTCAGACAGGTCCTGGATTAGATTCCAAACGGAACTGTTATTGTGTTCGGTTTGCTAAACAAGCCTAGCTAACTACCGGTCGTTTTAACAACCGACAGTGAAAGGCAAGAGATAAAATCAATCAAAACCAAAAGTTTTATTCTTAATGGACTTGTTAACGTTAAATCAAAGCCAAGGCTTCGTAAACCCTACGGTTAGGAGACCTTGTACCGCCAAAAGCTGCAGGAATCTCTACAATAACTATTATACTCTACAACTCTATCAATATATTTTGTCATTTACATAATCGTCAACTTTAAACATTTATATATACTTTATATTCAATAACCTTCACTCATCAGGGTCTCTTTGACATGTGCCTTAAATTTATGTAAAGACATTTCATAACATTCTGTGGAAGTTTATTATAAAATTTTACTTTAAGTCATAAGTTGAAAATTACGGTTGAAGTGCGCTTCCACTTTTAACCTTATCGTTACTTACTTTTCAATGGGGTTAGAATTAATGGTAACATTGACAGCAGCTCCAGATTCTAAAGTAGTAAATCAAATCAAATTATTCATTTGCATAACTACATATAACATACTCGTACAAGTGGAATATAATTTGGCAGCATTTAAACTTAGTGACCGTTTGCAGGTAGGTATTATTATAGTTGCTATTAGTAGTGTCCCTAGCGTGATAGTCTGTCTAGCTCCGAGATCATGCGTGATCACATGTGAAAGTCGAATTAAAAGATCAAATCTTTTGTCAATGCAACAATGAATTCGAAAGTAAGTGAGATGATGCCATAGTGCGTGTCCTGTTGCTGTAATAATAAAAAACTAATCCATATCATACAATTCTCAGCGTCCTAAAGCTAAACAGCTTTAAGACGACTAATTCAAATTAAGGAATTTGTATTTGATTCAAAAAAAGTTGAGCTCTACTACTTTAATTTTTTTCTAGGTTTGACCGGTATCAAAGCAGCTCAAATCCAGTCCGTCGAGGAAACCGACTCCAAGGCCTCCCAGATTCAATTCTCGATGCTGTGATGTTTGTTTATATACTTAATTGTTCGACTGTTACAACCTGACACGCAAAACCAAAAACTGGTTTTGAATTCTGACCTTTGGTTACAATGAGGACGTTGTCATGATGTCTTGATGGTTCGGTACTATCCAAGGTCACGTGGTCTGGGTTTTTAAAGTATATTTCAAACCAGTGACCGCCTTCTTTTGAGTTAACCCGATTCCCATAATATTGTGGAAATTTCGAAAAGTCTGTCCTTAATTCTTGTATGCATCAAAGGAAACCTTTATGCAGAATTTCAGTTTCCTAGGTCCAAAGGTCTTTGTAAGTCAAAAGATATCGCCGCACTTTAATTTACTTTTGATATACATGGCGAACAATCCAACTTCTTTAATATGGGTAACTCCGAAACTGTAAGTCTGTTATAACATTTTTTTTCTGAGTTACTATTTATTGATTTAAATTTATAAAGGGAAAACAAAGAATTAAATCAATTAAATAAATAATTCGATTTTTAAGCTAAGTAAAATGCCTTACCGTACCTGGGATAGCGTCCGCAGGTAGGTGCTACTGCGTATGCAACAACTTCCTGAGTCGCTGCACATCAGACGGCAAGACCAACGTCTTCACACAGTGTCATTTTTTGTCACAGAGTATTACACAGCGTAACACAGTGTCACCCTTTGTCACACAGTATCACCCAGTGTCACACAGTATCACATAACGTCACCCAGCATCGCACAGTGTGTCACCGTACCTGTAATGGCGTCCGCGGGTAGGTGCGGCTGCGTGTCCAGCCACTCCCTGAACTGCTGCACGTCCGACGGGGAGATTAGCGTTTTCTTCTTGTACTCCTCCTCCAGCGAGATCTCGGCTACCTTGCCTGGAATCGCCATAACTCTCGATGTTTTGATCGAACTATCTGGAAAATTATGTTTAAAATCGATTTATATTTGAATTCTACAAGGACTCAATTTGTATACAAAAGTTGTAACAATAGATTACTACTATGTGTAAAATTACTGTAAATTAATTAATGTTATTTAATACGCCTCTTCATTTGTAACCCCGAAAGAAGAAAAGACATCGAACAATATAAGTTTCTAATATTAGATCAATATAAATATTCGATAAAATGAAATAAAATAAAATGAAAAAAGAAGAAAGAAAGAAGACAAAGTGTTGAAAATATTCCACGAGCGGGATTTGAACCCGCACCCCATGACATGCTGGGTCAGGTGCACTACCAACTATGCTACCGTGGTTCAATCCAACTCGCCGAAATTAATCAACACTATCTAGTCTTATTCTGTAAGCCAAAGGAGTATCAATAGTCTGTATTCAATGTCGACAACTACCGACGTCATCAACATCCGATCTTAATATTTTTACAATTATTTATATAATAATATATATATTTATATTAATTTTACAATATTTGCGTAGAAATTATATGTAAATAATCAAAAATAAAATAAAATTTAAACGAAATAAATATGCATGCAATTAAGGCGAATCTTTGCCGCACTTATTATTTTTACTTTAACACCAATATATACCCACGTTTATGAAAATTTTAATTTTTTTTATCATACGGGTAAGCACAGTGCCATCATCTCACTTGTAATTGTTAAGTGATGATAAGGCCAATGGTGGAAGCGCACTTCACCCAGGCTCCTCAACTACTGAGGCACTGGCTATCTTATCTCTAGCTGCCGGAACACAACAATGCTACAAACATTGATGTTAGAGCGACATATTTAGATAAGATGGTGGTAGCTAGCCAGGCGGACTAACAAGTCCTACCACCAACCAAACCGAGTACAAAAACATGTACCCCCGCTGAGAATCGAACCCGGGACCTCTGGGTCTAAACCGGTGGTCTTAGCCACTAGACCACAGAGGCGGCTTACGAGTATATGCGTAATATTAATACGTGAAGCAAAAACTTTGAACCCGTTTTTACGAAAATTGCGCTGACGGCGGAATATGAAATTTCACACACTTATAGTTTATATAGAGAAGTTTATCCGAATGTTTTTTTTTTTTATTATGCATAAAAATACATTTAATCAACAAAAACAACATTACACACACTACCATGTATTTGACACACACGTATTAATTAATGCGGCCGACATCTGTCAATGCCAATCCAAACTCATATTCTATCTTTTTTAATTTTTCATTGCTTAGGATACAATCCGTGAAGCCTTAATATAAAAATTACGGTCGAAGTTCGACCACTGGGCGACCACTAGTATGCATAATTCTGCATAAATTATGCATGACATTTGATGGATAGTCCCTAATTGAAAATAAATTATTGCAGCCTTATTTTTTAATGTTGACTAAGTCAGTTTTAATTCAAATAATAATAATAGCGTAATTAACTGAGTACTCAATCCAAACAACTAGGAGTTAATTGTTCGTTTAAATGGTCTGACACGCGATTTCATTGTGTTCTATATATTTTCCTTATGAGTGAAGTGCGTCTCTGTCAAAACGTTTGTTTTATTTTTATTAATAATATTATTTTGTTATAATCACGATGATATTATTGATGTGAAATTCAGTGACACTTAGTCCCCTTCTAATACAATTTCGTAAAAATTCACAATTAGTTGTGAAATCTTCAGACTATTTCTATGATTTTTATGAATTTGACGAATACGGTTTAAAAAAATTACCCTAATTAATTAAACGTCGAGTCACGTCGGCGGTTTGTTTACCAAAAACTATATTATTCTAGACGGCAATAGACAAGAAAAGCTAAAAGCAATCATCATCACCATCTTCATCAGCCTACATTCGCCTCTGCTGGACTTAGGCCTCTCCGCGCTTTATTTTGAACAAAGTGTTTAAAGATATAGATATTTTAACTTTACCGTCATCTATACATAATAAAGCTAAAGAGGGTCGAAAGTCTGTACATGGAAGATATTCGAAAAAAAGTTGGCTGGGGATACATAGAATCGATAACAGAACACGTTCCAACAGTTGTTAGAATTTTTGACTATTTTTGTCTATTTGACCGCGCATCACGTGAAAATGGCTTAACGGATTTGGATGAAACTCTGCACATGGACAGACCATGACCCGCACCAGAATATAGGATACTTTTATCCGGGTAACAGGTACCTGTGGAATAGTGTAGTCTTCGCGAACGCAACTAGTTATATATATATGTAAGTATTAAAACCTACACCTTTATACCAAGAAAAACGAGATTCACGGATTTAATACAAGGAATCAGAATAAATTATGTGCGCCGAAGCTCAGACTCAGCAAGTGTAATAAATCCTTTATTGGTAACTCAATTCGATTTTATAATAAAACCTACCTGATGATATAACTGCGTTGACAGATATTAAATTCAAAACGCACGTTAAACATGTTTTTATTAAGAAAGCTTATTAAAAGGTAAATTACTATATTGCAGACCAATGCGTGTGGATATAAGTCGCCTGCACTGGCTTGAACATTATTAATGTGTACAAAATTGTACAAAATTTGTATATTATATTACGTGGTTGTAATTTGGTTGAAAAGATGGAGAAAATGAAATAAGCCTCATGAGTTTGTTGCCAGCTCTTCTCGGTCGAAGGCTCTCCCAAAATCCGAACTGGTGGTACATTCATTAGTTTAGTCTAAACTAATTTATTAGTTTTATGATTTATAGTTTTGACGTCAATAAGTGCCTGCGAAGGCTTATGTTGAATAAAATGATTTGACTTTGACTTTGACTTTGACTTTAACTTTGTCTTTGACTTTGACTTCCAATTGCACGCCACTAAGCACAATCCGCGGCTGCTCTCATTCAAAAATTATAGCCCTGATAAGAATAATAATAATAAGTACTGCTTGACACGGCACGTATTGTCAGGAGGTTCCTCACTCTGCAGCCCTGACCACCGGTAGCTTGGGCCCTGCCCCGCTACTGGTGGTACTCTAGGATTAGGTTTTTATAATGTTTTATTGTTTTCATACTAAAATATTGTAAAAATCTAGTTTTAAGAATGAAAATAAATAAAGGAGATAATAATAAAAAATAAAATAAAGAATGTAAATTTATATATGACAGAAAATAAATAAAGTAAATAATAATAATTTAGTTTTAAATAAGTTAGATACCTATCGAAATTGGCACTAGAGTTTATACTTCAAAAATATCAATGGAGCAATAAAGTAAACATAATGATTTTGCTACATCCGCTTCCGCCTATTTAGTTTTTTATCGTTAGAACTAAAATCAATTTCGCAATTTCTATAATTTTGGTGTTGGATTCGTATATTGTAATTTGTTTATCACTGTTTACTAAACAAATCTAATTTATTATTTTCCTTAAAATTATTAATTTCCTTAATTTTATTTAAAATTATTTGTTTGCGATTAAGCATAACATAGCATAGCATAGTTAGTATGAAAAATATAATTTTATAAAAAATCTTATACAAAACATCAATTTCATAGGTAAGGACCTAACATATTGAGTATTGAGTATTGACCCCGTGGGACCAATAAATTTATATTTGGTGTGATGGATGAGTGTGTTTGAAGTGTTCTGTTTCCCAAATAAATAAATAAAGTACAGATGTGAAGTTGATACGCTGTCTCCAGTACGTACGACTTATTAATGCGTATCATAGAAATATTATCATTGACGCAAGGTGTAATTGAGATAGCTTGTAATGGAGAACTATTAGAACGTGACGACCGAGTTATAATAATCTGTACATAAACTTGTCATTATACTAAACATCATAATATTGAAATGAAACAACTTTTACGGATCTACTCGCGTTTATTTTACACATTACTTTTTAATGTTTATCCTGACGTTGCGAACCCTTTGCAGGGTCCGTTTAATATTGTAATATTTATAATCATAATATTGTTTTCTAAATGTTACGCGGACATTGCACATTAAAGAAAATTACTTTATTTGGTAAAGCAAGCAAGCAAGTAAATAGCTTATAACTGTCCCACTGCTGGGCAAGGTCTCTATCATTGAAATCAAGTCATCACTACAATTGTTGGGTATTAGCTTAATCACCACGCTTGTCAAAGACAGCTTGTAGACGGGTTGCACTCTGGGAGTGCCGGCAGAAGTGAAAACTTGAATATTAACGTTGTGCATTTTTGATATTTTGGAATGGTTAGAGAATAATTTTGCACGAATTGCTTTAATTATCAGTATAAAAGTACTCTCATTTATGTGGTAGAATACAATATTTATTTATTGGGCTATCGTACACAAACATGACAATTTATATTACATTAAAAAGTTATATTAAGTTATATTAAAATTTTATATTACGCCGCGCCAGCTGTCTACTCTCCATCCGTCTTACGAATTTTCGATCAGGTCACGTGTCCTGACGCGAGTTTAACATTTTTTACCCATTCCTCTACTCTCCATCCGTCTTACGAATTTTCGATCAGGTCACGTGTCCTGACGGTCACGTGACCTGACGCGAGTTTAACATTTTTTACCCATTCCAAAAAAAGTGCACAACGCAGCTAAAGAAGTTTTCACTTTAAAAAAAATCAAAAAATCCGAAACACGCTGTATTTTTTTGGTTTTTTATTTATTTATTTGTTTGGATCACCAACAGTTGTTACATCAAAACAATTATGTGGTTTACATTTCTAGTAATATATAAGGTCACATTTTATCAACTGCAAATATTTTGACAAAACATCTAATTATATCAGAGAAATAAGGTCCTTGCATTTAAAAAAAATTCAGGATAGTTTTTTTTTTAACTTTTCCTGACTCAAAAATTGCAATATTTTTAAGAGCGGCCTCTCTGTCGGCTCCTTTGAATTGAAACTACCAAAAGTGCTTTATTTTACTTTTTAATCGAAATATCTTTTGGCGTTTTTCTTGAAAACTAGCGTATAAAAGGTTTTTTCATAAAAATAGTTTATATATGTTGTTGAATTTATCCTCATAATATTTGCAGTTGATAAAATGTGACCTTATATACCTTAATCTATACTAATATTATATATTTTTGTATGTATGTATGTATGTTTGCAACGAATTAACTCAAAAAACACCGGACCGATTTAAAAAAATCTTTCACCGTTAGAATGCTACATTAGCACTGAATAACCTAGGGTATATTAAAAAAAAAGAAATGCATTACGAAGTCTACTGGGTCAGCTAGTGTACAATAAAGAAATACAGAGCTGCGCTCTCGCACGCAAATTGCTGACGTTACTGGAAGGGTCGCCGCCGGGCTGAAGTGGGACTGGGCTGGACAAGTCTACCGCATGCCGAACGAGAGGTGAACGCGGATCACAACGGAGTGGACCCCACAAAATACGAAAACGCGACGACGTAGACCAAGACGAAGATCGCGGGACGACTTTGATAGGTTCATGAAGAAATGGCGTGATGTTGCAGGGGACCGGAAGGTGTAGAAGAAGTGCCCATACTGAGGCATTTGCCCAAGATTGGGACAGCTATGGCTGATATAATAGTGATGTAATAATTATAAAAATATAAAACTACTTAGAGGTGAACTCAGCATGCATTGGGGTACAGACAGTATTTACAGGCAAGCTACGTATTTTTAAAACTATATGTTGTAAAGTAAGTTATTACTATTGTAACCTTTTTTATAAAATATTATTAAATTAAATATGTGTGTGTTTAGTGTATATTTGTGAGTGATGTCTTAGATGTATGTGCGTATGTATACAGGCCTATTGTATTGTATGGTTTTGTGTAATTGAACCCGAGACTTTCGGGTTTCGGCGGCACCACGTGCAAAACGTTAGAAACGATCAGAATTATTTATAATTCATTATATCTATACGAAATGTCTACAAATGAATCAGAAGATGTTTTCAGATTTGACTGTCAAAAAATTAATATTTACTAATTCGAAAAAAATAATTTATCAATATTTAGCAAGTATTTGCATTAACACTATATGGTTGACTTATATGACTCATTCTGAGATCAAATGCAATAGCTAAACTGGCGATTCATAGTATTTCGTATTTAATTTTTTAGTATTTACAACTATACTACTACTAACATTGTAGTCATTTCTTTGGCTCGTTTGTGTAATTTAAGCTGATTAGACATAATATACAAAAAAATTATGAAAACCATAATAAGAATAGGATAGCTCTGTAATATTATAAATTATAAGAATGAGAATAGGAACAAGAAACATTTATTGACCTTTACAATAACAAATAAAAACAGGATAAAAGATGAGAAACAACTAACACCGCGAACAGAAACAGTTTGAACATCTAACACAACAAAAAAAACAAATTAAGCAAGAAGTTATCGTAAAGTAGTAAAACTCAATGAATTCATTCCTACAATAAAACCTTTAAAAACCTTTATTTAATATGTTGAAAAAAACTAATATAATTATTTTTTTTTTTAAATAAAAAAATACAATTTAACACCAAATTTTTCTATTTTGAAGTATTAAAAAAGAATGTTTAATATTCGCAAATAATATACTTTAAAACACAAATCGATCACCAATCTCAATAAACTAACATACCTTAACAAGGAGCTCCAAATTCACTTAGCACTGCGCGTATAAAACCACAAAACTTAAATACACTAACTAATATATAACGTTACGTTCAGTCAAAGTTGAGTGCCGCGTAGCAGTGAACTTGCTCCAAAGATACAGCCTCGCATCTGACATTGGTGACGTCAGTACTGTCGGCGACGACTCGTGCTAAATGGATGTCCATTTAAAATGAATGTTAATTGAAACAAACGTTAACACCACGCTGAGAAAATAAAAACTGTTTAAAATATGGTTCGATTATAAACATAATTTTACAGAAGAAATATTTTTACCACTGAAAATGGTTATCAGATGCAAATCGCCTGAGACGTATTTTTGGCCATAGCTCCGAGGATTTTGTGAGAATCGAAATGAAAATAGTACCAAGAGTTGAGGAATTTATCAAGACACGCGTGAGCGTTTGAATTTTGAAAATCAGCTGGAAACCTTTTTTGGAATTTTGAAAAGTTTAAAAATAATCGGGTTTTTTGGGGGGTGTTTGTATACTAAATTGTAAATATTTAAAAAAAAACCGACTTAAGTAAAATTAAAAAAAGAGTTCCAAGGGTATTAGTTTAGCTACAAAGTGGTGAAAAAATTTTGAAAATAGGTTAATAATTGTGACCTGTAGATGGTCCCTTTAGATTTGGTATTGTAGAAAAACGTGTATTTCCGTATATAAAAAGTGATGTAGCTTCTTTGATTATTGACTTTACTATTACTTTTATAAAATAGTGGTTAACTCCCATGTGGGATTTAAACATGTCCCGCCACAAACAAATGTCAATTGTTGCTGTTAACGAGTAAATGCTTTTTTGTTTATTTATAAATTTTATATTTTTTATAAACTTTTAATATTTTATATATTGGCAACTTTTTGTTTTATATTTGATTAAATACTACTACTATTTTCGTTACGCCTATGGAGGCACTGTAACGGTACACAGTACAGTGGCTCACATAACAAATTAAAAAACAACAATTGTTGTAGATGATGTAAAAAATATTTTTTCATTTTAAAAATATACTTACACAAATATAATAGCACTTTTGGGCAAAGTTAAGTACTTTAAATAAAAAAAAGAAAAGAAAAACACATTTGATAAATACTACACGTACGAGTATTTATCAATACTAGTGGTCGCTCAGTGGTCGAAATCCGACCGTAATTTTGTTAAGGCTGCACGGATTGTATCCTAAGCAATGAAAAAAAAAGATAGAATGTGATTGTCATTGACAGATGTCGGCCGCATTAAAGACAAACAATACGGGGTTCTTGGCGGGAAAGTGAAGAGTCATGTCTGCGGTTTTGTTTTATTTTCTAAAATTTGTGTTAAGTCGAATATTAATGTGAAATAATGGTGGTTTATTAACCGTTAAGTGTTCGTGAGTGTGCATGAGTGTTGGCAAATGAAACAAAACAGTGCAACGTCACTAATCAAATTCTCTCAAGAAGTCCGCTTGAGGACTTAGTAAAATCTTTACTGAGATACTCGAGGGGTTGGGGGTATATCATTTCTCACTTCTCATTTCCATTATCATTCATCATCATCATTTCCATTATCATTCATCATCATCTTTAGGATTATAATACTAATGAAATTAAGAAACTAATGACATGGCAGCATGGTCTATGACCTTAGCCGGTTCCTCAGAGAACAAACTATTAAAAAAAAAAAAAAAAAGACAAACAATACGTATGTGTCAAATACATGGTAGTGTGTGTAATGTTGTTTTTGTTGATTTAATGTATTTTTTATGCATAATTAAAAAAAATAAAAAACATTTGGATAAACTTCTCTATATTAACTATAAGTGTGCGAAATTTCACACTCCTCCGTCCGCGCAATTCTTGTAAAAACGGAAACAAAATTTTTGCTTCACGTATTAATATATAGATGACTTATGTGGTTGACTGTCTAAATTATGACGGCATTGACAAGGTTAATTAAGTAAACAGAATGACAGTATGTAATCTCGCATTATAACGGCTTCTGTGGTTTTAAAAACAAGAAATTAATTTAATTTAGATTCATCATCATCATCATCATCATCTCAGCCAAAAGACATCCACTGCTGGACAAAAGCCCCCCAAAGATCTCCGCAACGACCGGTTTTGTGCTGCACGCACCCAGCGGCTTCCCGCGACCTTCACCAGATCGTCGGTCCACCTTGTTGGGGGTCTGTCCACACTGCGCTTTCCGGTACGCGGTCGCCACTTGAGGACTGTTCCGCCCCAGCGGCCATCAATCCTGCGGGCAATGTGCCCTGCCCACTGCCACTTGAGCTTAGCAACTCTTTAGGCTATGTCGGTTACCTTTATTCTTGTGCGGATCTCCTCATTTCTGATTCGATCACGTAGAGATACCCCGAGCATAGCTCTCTCCATTGCTTATCATGGGGGGGTATTTGCCGTAATCGCCACGCTTGGCAGGCGGGTTGGCGATCGCAATAGGTTGAGGGTAACCTCAGAGAGATGCTGCTGCCCATCCTCTGAAATGGTCGGCTTTTACGACACCCACGGAAAGAGATGGGGTGGTGAATTTTTTTGTCCCCGGCACCACACAGGGATAGATTATCTAAATGTATTTAGAAGGAGGTCGATGGCGCAGTGGTTAACGCGCCCGATCTACGATTGCTTTAAACAACTTTCGCAAAAAATTATCATCTTGAGTTCTTCCGTGCTTCGGAAGGCACGTAAAGCCGTTGGTCCCGGCTGCATTAGCAGTCGTTAACTACCACCAATCCGCACTGGGCCCACTTGGTGGCCCGTTCTCCCTACCCATCTATAGGGAAAGCTCGTGTCCCAGCAGTGGGGACATAAAAATGAGCTGATGATGATGTGCGTGAAATGTATTTATGTTATCCTAGCTTAGTTTGTAATTACAAAGATAAACGATTAGAAAAGTGAGCTTTTGCTACGATTACAAGATTAAAGGATCGATAAAAGTGCAGGAGTACAAATAGCACTCGAATATTGTTGTCTATGCTTATTTCAAAGTCTCCGCCTGGCTTGAAACTGACCTGACCTGACCTGAATCGAAGATATGTGTGTATGGGTGAGATATGATGAGCCTCACGTAAAGCAAGTCACCGTTTTTCAAGTGCTATTTCATGCATTCGTTTTAATTTGCATTTGCATTATTTACGGGGGCCTGAAGCCGGGATCGCTAATCAGCGTCAACGTTTCCATCGATGTATAGCACTCGCAAGGCGCATGTTACCAATACCGTAATTAACACTACAGTAGTACACGCGCTATTATTTTCTAATGTTTTACTCGCGTGGGGTTAAAATTAAGACCATTTTCATTTACCCGTTTCAAGATATTATTTTAACATTTTGAAGTAAAATATATTATAATTTAGTTATTTATTTATTAATCTTAAGTTTTATGGCACTTTTACAAAATAATGTATTTTTTATATAAAAAAAAAAATCTTCATAAAAATAAATAATAAAAATAAAATTCGTTTATTTTCAGACCAGAGGTAGAGTCCATAGATTGTTAGTACACAAAAACCTTAATTTTATGTTAGTAATAATAATAAAAATAAATAAATAATAATAACTTACAAACCTCTTTCACCGCTTTGCTTGTTTAACATGCAAAGCAGTGAAACGGGCAAAAAAGGGAGTATCCAGCCTCTCTGACATCATTTTTAAAACACTGCCAGGCCCATCCCGAACGCGACGGTGAAGGGAGTAGGACTTCTTCCGCATTAATGTAAGTATAGAAATCATCAGCCCTTGCATCGGCAAACATGCCCGATGCACTGCAGAAACGACGAAGACCCAACAAAGATATTATTATACAACACGCGCAAAGCATTGTAGGCCCCTTGGCTAAAATTAAACCATAGTCCGCTAGCATAAAAATTTTGACTGCAGTCTAATAATTTTAAAGTTATGACTGAAAATAAGTCTCTGGGGCGAATATTCACCCCGCGCGTGTACTTAACTGTAGTGTTAATGTTTCGGTGACCTTGAAAATCATTGTATTCGGACACAGACGCTCGGCAAATTAATGAAAGAGCATGTGACCTTATTAGCACTCTGTCACTGGCACTGGCATAGAAACTAACATTAAAGAAACACACTACACACTCCAGTACACACGAAGGTAACTCCTAAGTTACACATGCTCAATTACGAGACTGGTATTTAAGATCATACGCACACACACATACATTCATGCAAACACACATACACACACACGATTTTGCTTTAATTAGCAACCCGTTCTAAATTATGTTTTGTTTTCTATTAAAATACATTAAAACAGCATACAGCCACAGTATTATAAAAACTGTCATTAAATAAACTGGACTTCTTGGCGGGAAAGTGAAGAGTCATGTCTGCGGTTTTGTTTTATTTTCTAAAATTTGTGCTATTTCGAATATTAATGTGAAATAATGGTGGATTATTAACCGTTAAGTGTTCATGAGTGTGCATGAGTGTTGGCAAACGAAACAAAACAGTGCAACGTCACTTTTCAAATACTCTCAAGAAGCCCGCCCGAGGACTTAATAAAGCCCCACCTTTACTGAGATACTCATTGGGGGCCCCATTGTGAGGTATATCATTTCTCACTTCTCATTTCTATTATCTATCATTCATCATCATCATACAGAAGGGAAATATTGTTTATTTATGTATTACAAATTACTTTGACACTGGCTAAATGTGCTAATCGCACGAAGCCATCAACTAAAGGGGAAAAAAAAACTATCAATGATTTTTAGAAAAAAAACGATTTGAGTAACTAAAAATTGGGCCAATAAAAATTTATTAATTTCAGGAACCAGCTTCAAGCATCTCTCTCTCGGTTTCTTTGACAAAATTGTTAAATATCGTAGTTGGTAGTTCTACTTAAGTGGGTGCCAGCTTTACGAATAAATTAGAGAGCCTTCATCTCACCTGATGTTAAGTGATAATAAGACCACAGGTGGAAGCGTACTTCACCCAGAATCCTCAATTACAGATTCACTGGCTATCTGGCTATCTTGTCTGACTAGATGCTGGAACACAACAATTCTAGGACATTGATGTTATGGTGACATAATTAGATAAAATGGCCGGCAAAAAAGCCTACAACCAACCAAACCGAATACACAAACATGTACCCCTCTGGAAATGGAACCCAGGACCTCTGGTTCTGAGACCGGTGGTCTTGACCACTAGACTATAGAGGAGATTATTAAATTGATATGAAACGGCTTCAAAAATTAATCTACATTATTGTCTAAAGCTTCCCGTGATATATTAGATTTAGAATTCTTTGGTTTCAATGTTGAACTGCTTAAATTAGCTTAATATACCTACCTATTGTGCGATTTTGGTAATACTTACTATAATGAAATGAGATTTTCAAATTATTTATTGAATCTCACATTTTAAAAATATATTTTTTTAAATATCGATAATTTCTATGTCATAAACGCCTCGGTGGCCGATTGGCAGGTCAATTCCCAGGTCGGGCAAAATGTGTTTCGGATTTTTCGATGCATAGCCCGGGTTTGTCATCACCAACCCGCATTTGGCAAGCGTGGTGATTAAGCCATTACCCATCAAATGAGTGGACTTGCCTTTGCCCAGCAGCGGGACAGTTATAGGCTGTTTACTTTACTTTACCATGTCATTGAAACAGCGCCTCCTGGCGACAAACGACGTGAGTTAACTTTCTGCTATAGCTATCGAATGATGAATGAAACTCGCACGCAGCACCATACAATCGTAGGTAGATACAAACTACTATCATTTTTGAAATAGTAATAAATTACTCCATGACACACCAAAGAGTCAACATAGACATGAGAAAATGTGTTTCAACAAACATGCAAACGAATTCGTTGAGTGTATCAAGTTTTCCTGCTTCGCATTGCTCGACCTTAACGCCAATCTTTACCGTTCACTCACTCCACCTCCCCTCCTACACCATTCACTCATTCACTGGTGGCACCATTCACCACCACAATCAGTATCGTGCTGCAAAGCGAGCGTACTCCGTGGCAATCCGGTCACCGAGGTTAAAAGTGAGTGTTTCCAATACGTTATTGCATGTACTTTTGACGTTTCTGCTCTAAACTTAGATTAAAATTGTATTGTTCCAAATAAGATTGTATGAGCGTGTGCGTTTCTGTTTCGAAGATTTCTCTCGATTGTGTAAGCTGTCTTGTATACCTTGATAAGAGTTTGATTATTAATTATTTGTAGCTTTTAAATTTCAAGGCACGGTTATTATTTAATAGATTTTTGACGTCACCTTTATTATTACTGGATGGATGGTTCTAATTTAAATAAAAACATGTTTTTTTTTTAAACTAAGAAAACATTGGAATGTTTAAGTTAATACTAGTAACCAGATATTAAATATTAAAATAAAATTTAATAGAAAGTAGATACTCTAAAATAGCTTTCAACTTTATGTAATGTGGCAATGTGTTTTGTTAGATATATTTCGATACCTTGACGTGTATTGGTATGTAATAATATGTGACAACATAGGTACAATTCAGGTCAATACATGTAAATTTATGCAAATAAAATTTGCAAGTTGAAAAGAAATGTTGCACGGCACATCGGAGTAATATCGATAGGTACTCGATACCGAACTAGTTAAGGTAAAGTACAGTGTAGTAAGTGCATATCAGACTGTCCAATTTCTTCAATGAATGTTCAACCGTATGCCATAGATATAAAGTTCAATGTCTATTGAGGAAATTCGACAATTTTGCAATAACTACTAATAACCTTTGAAAAGTAATCAGCCTAAATGTATCAGTGATGTCCTTCTCTAATGGCGAACGTACTCGTAAATCAAACTAGATGACAAATGAGATCTTTGGTCATCTTTCAGAATGTGTTTGAAGTAAGTACGCCATCAGTCATAAGATTTATCTGACACCTTAATGTAGATGTCAGTTTTAGAATACTGAGTGCCAATCACACTATATCACACTAATATTATGAATGCGAAAGTTTGTGTGTATGTGTGTATATTTGTTGCTTCTTCACGCTGCAACGGATGGATGGATTTGGATGAAATTAAGCATACAGATAGTTTATTAACTGGATTAAAACATAGAATACGGGAACCACGCGGGTGAAACTGCGGGCTGCCGCTAGTAACTACATATAATAAGATCTTTCCCTATAGTCTATACTAACTGAACCTTAGAGCATCCATGCTCTAAGGCTACATACAACCTTTAGATACGTTAGCACTAAATAATGGATTAAAGTATCTCAATTATTTTTTTCTTTATCTTGAATACTATTGTGCCTAATCTGAAAAATATTTTTCATTTCATTTCATTGTATGTATGTAAATTAGATAGATAAACTAATAATTTCGACAGCAGTTTTTGTCGCCAAAAAATAATAGAATTTAAATGAAATTTTATTAAAAAACACCCGTAGCTGGTGATCTGTATTTTATCGTTGCTAAAGTAAATAACCCGTTACTGACCCCTATACTGGTGCTAATCATATAGCTAAATAATGTACTCGTACTTGTTTAATAGCGACTATATCAAACTGTTATTACCACTATTGGTAATACAGTTGTCGTCGTAAGTTGGCAGTCGTTAAAATCCATTCACTCATATTGGACCAGGCATTGAGGTATCCTCATGTGCCATATATAGTGCTCATTTGAGAAGGGCTGAGCCCAGCAGTGGGACGTTTATAGACTGCTGAGGATGATGATGATATCATTTAAAACAATTATTGATCAATCATGTTTTAAAATTAGCCTTTCCTAGAATATATTTTTCTGAACAATACTGTGGAGTTCGTTATTATTATTAGGAAACTAATGTTGCACGGAAAGGTCGAGGCGACGCGACGGCGGTCTCTAGTGCTGCAGTGACCTTGACTCGTGGAGATGTATCACTGTAACATATCCAATGATTAATACTAACATGCGCGTGATGGTCGTGAATGAAGCAGGAAACATTTATTGGGGTGTCGGAGTTGGATCATATTCGTGGAATAATAATTGTTGAGAATTAAGTTTTTTTTTATCTTTTTCTAACATCACGAAGCTTTGTTGTGAGCTGATTATATCCGTTTTTCAACGACACGACTCTTAAGTTTGAGGTACTCCTTACCGTCAATTACCGATAGCTTATGGCCACCTAAAATTGAGAGGGGTTATCGGTAAAAAAGGGCATCAGAGCAACTATACTAATATTTTAAAGAAGAAACTTTTGTATTTTTGTATGTATGTATGTATGTATGTTTGCAACGAATAAACTCAAAAACTACAGGACCGATTTAAAAAATTATTTCACCATTAGAATGCTACATTAGCGCTGAGTAACAAGCTATATTAAAAAAAATATAATTAATAAAATGCTAAAAACGACAAATTAATTTTCCAATACAAAATGATTTGTTTGTTTTGTTGTCATGGATACCAATATTTGACTGCTAATAAATATATTATATTTGATATTGATACTGTCAAAGCGGTACGAAGTCCGCTGGGTCAGCTAGTTACTTATAAAGTCCACTCAGCTCACGATGGTAATAATTCTTAACATGAAAATGACGAAAGAAAAAGTTTGATATTCAGCGTGAGCAATAGAAACATTTAGATGAGTACGGGAAAGTCCGGAACTATAAAAGCTTAAAAGGTTAAACTTTGTCGTCATAAAATATTAAAAGTATAAAAACACCTATTTTTCAAGTTTCCAAAGCATAGTTTCTCGATAACGATTACTGTTCGTCACGGGCATCTGCTGTACACTGTACTTCAGAGAGCGTTGATGTCTTTTGTTGTACCTACGTTTTTATTATGTGACACCGTTTAGTTCAGCTACATATTTAATTTTATTAAAATTCGATTTATCAAAAAGGAAAGATCATTATCCCCATATGTTTTCTAAAAGTGAGTTGGATTCTAAACTCTCTAGAAACAGTACCTAAGTCGGATTTTCAATGAACAAAAAAAACAAAAGAAAAATGATTTCAAATCCAACCAAAAATTTACCTGTGTACCTTTTTGGGCATCTTCATAAAATGCAGGTGTCAGTCGGTTAGAAATGTGGACAAACCGGACAGGAGGCGTCACCTTTACCTCTCACCTTGGATAATGACCGGATTATTTGGAAAAAAATACAAAAATAGATTCAGCTTTACACAAACACTGCGTTGGAGTGCTCGAAAATGTTCTGTACAGATAAAAAATTCTTAAGTTATAATAATATTATTACAATCGTTTATTTTTCTTTTAACAAAAATACATTATATACACATGTTTAAAAATTACGACAGAACGGTTTATGACTCAGTGATCGCGGTAGGACCGTGATCTCTGCCATTACCTTACCAATAGAGTACCTACTTGGATAGTTTAGGACATCGAGACTTATCCTTATTAATCACTTTGACACAAGCGTAAATATACATCACCACCCAATACAATGACAATAAAATGTATGTAATGTAATTACATATGCTAAGGCATAGAATTCTATTCCAGAATTCAACTGATTGCCGACCATCCCTATTAGCTATTTCTCCAACCATGTAGCATTGTTTGGCATTTCTATAATTCGGTTTGAAGCTTGTCAATCCAGTAAAGTCACATTGCATAGTTGCACATATTCTAAAATGCTTCAGGGTTGGCAACGCGCTCATGATATTGCAAGCGCTTATAGGCTGCGGTGCCTGCTTTCCATCAGGCATGCCGTAGATATCACCAATAAATAGATCTGTGAAAAGATCTGATAAATCGCAAAGTTTCTTTAGTTTGCATGTAACTAGATAATGTGCTCAGATATTCCAAGTGAGGAGCGACACAGTTAGCACGGAGCCGGTTATTGAAGTATACAATGTGGATTTGCTATTGTCAAGCCTTGGCACCTCATTCAATAGCCTATTTTTTGATTATAACATATTTCAACCTATATCTACACTAATATTTTAACAGTTTACCTGTTATCGGTTTATAATATTGTTATTGTAGAATTCTGCCCAGAATACGACAAATAACTACTAAGATGACATCTGAGATGAATCACGGTTGCGTTTTCCTGTTATAACCAAAACAACCATATCACACACGCCAACGAACGAACTAGACCCCCTTACCACGAACACAACAAGTACAAATCTCACAACATGAAACGAGTGTGCGCCGAGGCACCCCGCGGACGTTGCGACAGTGCCGCTGATAACATCTCGGATGTCGCAACGCACTAATAACATAGTATCGGACCAGGAACCTCCGCAGGCCTACGCATGTAATTAAATATAAGTGGAGCAATAGGGTCCAGTTATTCCGTCTGCGATTGCAGGGCAAAAGGGCCTAGTATACGAGTTGTATACTTTAGACGAACTGAAGTAAAATCTAGGTAATGTGAACTTTACAGTTTTAGAAGGTGTAAGGATATGGTAACAATTTGCTCTACTATTTTTTTAGGTTTGTTTACACAATTTAGCGCCCGAATAAACATTTAAAAGAAATAAAATAAAAAATAAAAGTCATCGCCCGACTGGCAAAGCGTTCGGCCCGAAGATACCCCGGGTTCAATTCCCAGGTCGGGCAGAGTGTGGTTCGGACTTTTCGATGCATAGCCCGGGCTTGTGATCACTAACCCACATTTAGAAAATGTGGTTATGAAGCCATATCCCATCAATTGTAGTGATGACTTGATTTCAATGATGGACTACAATGTAAAAACCACCGTTTGTGTTACATATTCAGTTTGTCATTCGTTTATATCAGATGATGAGGACCCATTTTATGTGTATATATTTCTTTTATGCGAATGTCTAAATCTTTAGCATTTTGTCACTGTTGGCCACCAATGGTTTAAACAGCGTTGATATCATAGTAGCGTAGGAGTGATGAGCCATGAGCGGGCGAAAAACGTATGTATGCTCCAGCCGTATTTTATTATCATCATTTGTGTCATCTTCATACTGAAGTTTGTAGATCAGCATACAACATTTTCTGTGATCCCATATAGCTTGTTTTAATTGGTACTAACTAAGTCCAGTTCACTTTTTGATGTCGTCCAGCAATTTGCATCGCGGACGTCCCGGAGTTCTTTTTCCCGGAATTTCGCCTTCGAGGATGAGAACGGTGAACCCCTAGAAATGTCCTAGCATGTCCCCGTACCTCACTAAGTCCTCCAAAAGATAGACTCACGAAGTTGGTACATGAATAAATATGCTGCTAACTCAAAGTACCGCCGCACGGTGCGTAGGCCGCTTACACCGCAATTACAATAGGAACAATGGCGTGGTTAATTAATGATGCTCTCATCTCCGCTGCAGTAGGTGTGAATGAATCAATCATAACTTATAAGGGAGGGCTGATACCCACTTTCTGTGTTGCGGAAATTGCAGTACGCCCAAGAGCCTCGTGTTCGTATTGTCTTGTAAGGTGCTATTTGCTTGATTGATGACGATTTAAATTTTTTAACGCCTCTGTGGTAAAGCTCTTATCCGTCAAAGTCAAAGTCAAATAATTTTATTCAACTGAACCCTTCACAGGCACTTATTGACGTCAAAACTATAAATCATAATACTAAAAAAAATGTTTAGACTAAACTACTGATACCTGAAACCTTATACCTGAAAGTCCTCGGTGCAAGTCTCAGGTCTGGCAGTGTGCTTCGGATTGTCGATGTTTGTTCAGGTTTGTGATCACGATCACGCATTTGTCAAATGCGGTAATTAAGCCTATGGGCTTGCTTGTGACGATGACTTGATTTGAATATTTTTGCCCAGCAATGGTTTTTTTTAAAGTAGCTGGCTGTTATTGCCTTAACAGAGTATTTGAGAGCGAACAAGTTAGGGTTTGAAAAAAGACAAAGTGTTGAAAAAATTCCACGAGCGGGACTCGAACCCGCACCCCATGACATGCATATTAAGTTATGGTTCCTCGAGTCGTATAAACGAACATCTCACTATTTCAAATTTCAAATAAAATAGGGCCATAAAAAATTTACTTTCCGTTTCGCGATCGAATGACAATTATAAAACTCGCTCTATGCAGTTGGCAACCAGATCTTATTGACCGCCAAACGGCACGTATCAAGTGACATCAGCGATATCGTCAAAACTCGAGCAAATCTGAAAGCAACTGACGCGCACCATGACGAGAATGACGAGCATGAAGACCCTGAGGTGCGGCGGCGCAGAAACCAGAACTAGTTATGCGTAGCATCTTTTGCGCAACTAAATAATACGCGCAGGAAAAATATCTGCTAGCGAACGCTCCGATATATCGTTATATAATAATGTTATGTTTTAATGCCATGTTCTTTCCGCACCATACATGTTATAAGCGTTTATGTAGTCTAGTGCTCTAGTAGTTAGAATACCGAGTTTATCGATTCCCATTTGTTGAGTGAGGTTATTGTTTACGGTTTTGTTGATGCAATAAGGCTTATGTTAAGATTACGTGGTTATGGTCGTGGCAGCAGTGTTCGACATTCCCAGTTGATCGTCATTTTTTTCTTTCATCATTAAAAATAGCGGTAAAATTAGTTGTTTAACAACATATAAATACCGACCACCTGCTTCCATTCGCGGAGCGTCTCTTCGAAGCTTCAGAGAATCACTCAAACCCCCTCATTCGAGAGGCAGTGGACTATAATCACGAGATTGACCTGGATTGCCTACTTGCGGCACAGGGCACTTCGACGCTTAATTAAGTTAGCTGACATAGGCAGCTTCACTGCAGATTGAGCGCGCCCCAGTACCCCTACTTCACCACGCCGACTTCACCACGGCACGGCGTCGGCGTGCACTCGGATTGAGTAACGCCAACGTCGCCTGCCATCCCGGCGACCGTTCCGTCAGCCTACGAAGCCCTTCCAAGGCTATAGGCAATCCCCAGAAGTTTTTTACCGGGTCGGCTTCGGCCATAAAAATAAAATTTCAATGACGGTATGTAGTTACTTTTAGGCGATGATATATGACCCCATCTTTTCACTCTTCTTCCTCATTGGAATGAAACAACTGTTACGGATCTACTCGCGTTTATTTTACACATTACTTTTAATTAATGTTCATCCTGACTGAGTTGTTACATTTCAGAGTGTAGTGTTCGCGTAAACTTTAGAAAACAATGTCTTCTTCCTCATTAAAATGACAGCCGTAAGTTTGTCAATGCCTGTGAAGGCTAAGAGCCTTACATATGCTGGTTTCGGATAGGCGGACCCCAGGAGTCCCAAGCCAGAGAGTCTCAGTAGCGCAGAAAATGCGGTATAGTCTCCGTTTCTCTTTACATGTCCTACACAAACTGTTTGTTGTTGCTTTTCGTGAAGCATTTGTAGTACAGACGCCTGTATATATCATCAAATTTCTTCAATAAATGTACAACGATTATGATATATCTATCTATCTATTACCTATATAATCTGGATCTCAAAAACGGCACCAACGATTTTCATGAAATTTAGTATGCAGGAGGTTTCTGGGGCGATAAATCGATCTAGCTAGAACTCATTTTTAGAAAAAAATATTTAAAAAAATAACGAGCAAAGCTCGGTCATCCAGGTACTGGGTACATAAAGTTCAACGTATATTGAGGTTTGACAGTTGGTGATAGTCTGGGTGTCAAGTGCGAGTCTCATTCGGACGAGAATTTGTATGGCAAAATGTTAACTCTTCTTTGTTTTCGTTAACGTGATGGAATGTATAAATAACTCACACTAGGCCCTCTATGTGCAGACATGTGTACATCAACAATAAAAACTATGCATACTAATATGATTATCATATTTTGAGCAGCAGGCTCGGCGGTCGATGTGTTAACGCAAATACTCGAGCTACTGAACACGGCGTTACGAAGGAACATTCCGACAATAGTTAACGGTGCGTGTCGCGAACGCTGAAAAACGTATTTACACATTTTGAAGATATATGCAAGTTGTAACGTAAAATATTTATGCAAAACAAGTGTTGAAAAAATATCTACTCTTTGTCTTATTTTCAAAAGAAAGGCTTATAAAGTAAAAGTAGATAGTTGACGAGTTGGACGGAGCCACGATAGCATAGTTGGTAGTGCACCTCACTCGGCATGTCATGGGTTTCGCATTCGCAATGTTTTCAACAATCGTTTTTTAAATTGTAATTTTTTGGCAACCGAATTTGCGTAAAACTATTATATTTATGCAAGTTTATTTTAGTTCGTCGAAGTAATACATATTAAATCTAGCGTTCTTTGTCACCTTTTGCAACTGCTATATATAACAATACATTGTGGCATCGACATTGGGTAACAGTGCGAGAGTCGAACTCACGACTTTCGCTTGGTCTATTTGATCGATTGCATGTTATATTCAATCTTTATATACGAAAGCGATATACTGCTAATATACGGACGGTCTGACGAATCACACAATCCCATGAACTACATATAAAACGTATAAATTAAATAGTCTATATACTGCCCACTGCTGGGCAGAGGCCTCCATCATTGAAATCAAGTCACCACTACAATTGATGGTTCCAATTGGTTTCGAGAGCGGGAACGTGAAGACGCCTCTAAAGGCTCGGACCTCGGCTCGGGTTGAGCGTGTCGTGGGGGTCATTGTCAGTTGCTAAGTGACTTTCAATAAGAAATTACGTTTACGTCGCTTATTCTAAAGTCTAAAGACGAAAGTCTTTAATCAGTGCGTCCTACCCGTCAATAACCGATGGGGTAATCGAGTTCTTGAGTGGAGACCGCGTATCGGCAATCGTATTGTAGGACGCCTTCGGACTAGGTGGAACGACGATCTTCGCAAGGTGGCTGGCGAGAGCTGGATGAGAGTAGCCGTGGATCATTTGGAGAGGCCTATGTCCAGTAGTGGACGTGTGTGTAGTGTAAGCTGATGATTTCAATAAGAATTTGACAAAAAAATAATGTTTTGATTTTTGATTCCCATACACATATGTTCATGGGTCGTTTGCACTAAAATGACGTAGGTAATAAATATTTATCTGCATTAGTTGCTTAGACTGATACTTACATAAGTATCTACATAGATAGAAACTTGAGTTAAAGATATTTTTTCTAATAATTAAATTTTACTATGTACTTACCAGTTATGCAATAAAACTGAACCTGATATACATACAGTACACGACTTAAAATATATTTTACCAGTAAAAAAATAAGCGATTTTTGAACTTCTAACATAATTTTCACGCTATGATAACAATTACAAATTACCATGTTCCCTCGCACTCGTTCTGAAAAGCGCCGGTGTCTATTTTAACACTGAATTTAAGTTTTAACAAAAAAAAATGTAAATAATGCCAAAATAATGTTTTTGGCATAAATAAAAAAATATACAATATAAAATTTTACTAGAAAAACTCAACCAGCCTTATCTCATTTTGAATACACACATTCAACATAGTATAAGTTTTGTCATATGTAATCTCAAAGGTTCACATTTTCACATTGTCAAGGGTAAAAAAACACATATTTGCACCACTTACCTAAATCGAACTTTAAGTGCATGGAATAAGAACGCGTACATAGACTTCAAACTCGGTGTACACCCGAGTGAGCAAGTGTATTAATGAGTGACGTCAGAGTGTCAGAGACAGTGTGCCACTGCCGTGTCAAGGTCGGCACTTGCACCCGCCAGCACCGAGTGAAAGTGAAGTGCGGCGCATGCGCTTGCGAGCCACTACGCTATGGCCTGTGGATCGGACGTTCTGCTTCGAAAACGCGAGCATACGGAAGCTATCACGTTGTGTGATGAACTGGAAACTTCCATGTTTATGTCGGATATACCGGCGGCATTTTTTTTGTATTTTTTGGATAAGCACAGTGCCTTGATCTCACCTTGTGTTAAGTGATGATAAGGCCAATTGGTGGAAGCGCACTTCACCCGGTATTCTCAACTAGTGAATGAAAAATAGCACTGGCTATCTTATCTCTAGCTGTCGGAACACAACAATGCTACAAACGTTGATGTTATATATAGATAAGATGGTAGTAGCTAGGTAGGCGGACAAACAAGCCATACTACCAACCAAAGCGAGTTCGAAAGAGAAAGAGAGTACACAAACATGTACCCCCCGCTGGGAATCGAACCCGGGACTACTGGGTCTAAATCAGTGGTCTTAACAACTAGACGACAGAGGCGGTTAAGCATACTTAATTATGAAAGTTAGCCTTTGCTAGTTTCTTCTAGATAAAAGTTTGCATTCTGAGTGATCGTGTCTAACAAAATTCTCGATGGCGAAAAAAACTTGCACTCACGGTGAAATTACGACTTAAATTATTCTAGAAATAGCTTCTGAGACCGAGGCTATTTAAAAATAATACTTTTAATTTATAGTTTTCTAAAGTGTAAAGAAGTAACTTGCGAATCAGTGGGGTAAGGGAGGCTACTGAGCTACAATCCTGATTCACTAGTGGCTTCGCACACGGAGTCCACTTCTAATCAACATCCAGGAAGAGCGAAGCCAATTGCCTACTCTTCGACAAAAAAAAACTATACACAGATACAAAACTCTTTACCCGGACCTACTTAGGTCTGTCAGTCTGCAAAGGGTTCGAAACGTCAAAATAAATGTTACATAATTTTACTGACTACTTATGACATTTGCTGATTTTCTTGCCGGTTCTTCTCAGTACAAGGTCTCCCGCTCAGAGTAGACTTACGAGCCATGTGGACATCATACATTGATATTTATGACAATATATTATTAGAAAACACGAGTCGATCCGTATAGTGTTCCATTTGACTTACGACTTTGTTTACTTTTCTTGTATTATTTATGTTATTTTTGTAAATCTCCTCATGTTTATAAATAACGATGACTTGTTAGTACAGTTACGAGCATAAACATGTAAACACCTTTAACTCTTAATCCATTGTATAAATAGTTACATTGTTTACAACGACTAGGATTTATAAACGGAGATGTGTCATTGTCAAGTTGTTGTGCTTATTAGCATTTGCTTGTACCAACATTATTACTTGCAACAATTGTATATTCCATTACACTGTTTGGATTTTTTTAATGTTTCTGAGGTAGCAAACAAGTATTTGACCTGCTAAAGCAGCCACCGCAGCATTCCCTCTAGAAACACTATGACAATGTTTCCACCACACGGCTGAAATCTTTTAAGTTCCTTGCCACCCCCATAAAAGTCCGGTGACGCTGATTAAGAAACCTGAGACCTTAAGGGGGTGCAGCGCGGACGCAAAACTGCGAGTTTCAAGTTTCTTTATGATAGCGAGCGAGCGGCGCGTGGCAGTGGTGTGACAACGGCGCACGACTACGAATACGCACGCACACTAATATCTGTACAGAGTAGGCTGGTGATTTAATTAGAGCAATGTTTACTTTCGTAAAATCATAGGCGTTTGGGTAAAAAATAAGAAAAGTCATAATATTTTCATATTCATGTTTTTTAATGGAAAAATAAGACAACAGTGACCTGCGGAATATCAATACAAACATTTTGATGTAGGATCATTGTTTCATTTGGGCTATATTTACAAAGTTTCTGAAGAAATAAGTTTTTTGATATCATAATTTTACGTAATGTTTATGCAGTTTCTGGGCATTTGTTTCAAATTCCAAGACAACCATGACCTTGTGAAAGGATCAAGCTAACCTACACTAGTCCTTTTAATGTATAAGACCTATTCAGCGCCTAGCACCAGTGACTTAAAAACACGTAAATTTTCAAATTCCGCGCTGGACCCCCTTAAGCAAATTCTCTCCAAAATAAAATGTAATTTCATTGGATATAGTACCCTTCACACAGGAGCACAGCATAAGCTTGGTGGCAGAAATAGGTACACACCACAAACTGTCAAATTTCCCCAATAGATTTTGAGCTTAATGTACATTACATATGGTTGAACATTTATTGAAGAAATTTTACAGTTTTAGATAAGATGCCGGATTCCATCCAGCCGGATTCAGGACAAAATGTGTCATTTGGTGAATTACGTAGTTAAATTGCAAATTTAATAAGAAATCTCGTGAAGTATCAATTCTATGTGCTCATTATGTGAATTGGGGTAAACGAGTTCTTTAGTGGAGACCGCAAAAGTAGTGTAGGACGCCCTCAGACTAGGTGAAGCAAAGATCTTCGAAGGTGGCTGGCAAGAGCTGGATGAGAGTAGCCGCGGATCGTGCTCAGTGATGTGCACAAGGAGAGGCCTATGGACTAGTATAGGCAGATGATGATGATGATGATGATGTGAATATTACATTGTTGTCATTTCGTAACACTGCGCTGCTTAAAAACTTTCACAGTATAACTATATTGAAAGTAACAGTTCTCATTTTTTTTTGTATTTATATATATTATTATATCTATAACGACGTTTGACGACCTCCTTGGTCGAGTGGCTTGCACACCGGTTTCCATGGTGTCGCCATCTCTGAGGTCCCGGGTTCGATCCCCGGTCGGATCAATTTAGTAATACCTGTTTTTCTAAATTGTTTCGCGTCTGGGTGTTTCCTATGTATAATAAGTATGTATTTAAGTATATTAAGTATGTTTATCCGTTGTCTAGTTAACCATATAACGAGTTTCTTAAGGAAGCTTTTCTTGGGGCTAGATAATTGGTGTGAGTGTGGGAAACATTTATATTTATACTTATTTATAAAAAAATACATTCAACCATAATAAGCTCTGTTAAAGTACAGAACCCTCTGCATGCGCAAACTGGTTTTAGACCGGTTGTTTTTTTATTAAAGACGTTTATAAGAATCTTCGCAAATGCATAGTTATGTGTTGGTTCGATTAGACGATAACACGGAAATCGTGCACAAGCACTTCTTGGTTATAACTACTTCACTTCCACAAGGAAGCGTCCTTGGGTGTATTTTGTTCTTAATATATATAAATAATATTGCAACAGCGTTAAATGAGAACTGTATTTTGTTTGCAGATGACATCTCGATTTTGATACCTTGTTCAGATACCAAAGCATTAAATATCAGTCTAAACACCCATCTAGATACAATAATAAACTTCCTGAATTATCATAATTTAATTCTCAATTTCAATAAAACCAAGCTTATCCAATTTAGACCCTTTCAAAAGAGCCCACTTTCAATTAATTATAAATATAAAAACACCACACTAGAAACTGTAGATTCAGCTACACTACTGGGTATTAATATCGACACCAATCTAAATAGGAAATCACACATTCATAAACTCTCCAAAAAACTGTCATCATTTATATATGCCCTCTATAATTTAAAAAAAGTAACAGATCTCAAAACCGCTCTTACAGCTTATTACGCGTACGCTCACTCAAGGCTTACCTACGGAATAGTTCTTTGGGGTAACTGCACTGACGTACAGGATATATTTATATTGCAAAAACAGTGCATCCGAATACTAGTAAATATTGACCAGATGGAGTCATGTAGACCATACTTTGTTAAGCACTCTATAATGACACTTACGTGTATATATATTTTTGAATCCTGCAAATTTGTAAAAAAGAACTTTAATATGTAATCCCCAGTAAAAAATTCAAATCTTAAGAGAAACAACCGAGGGGCTAATACACTTAAGCAACCGTTTTCTAAGTTAAAAATATTTACATCAGGCCCACACTCCATGACAATAAAAATATATAATAATATTCCAAATTATATAAAAAATTCTGACAATATACCTTCTTTTACTAATCTGTTGAGACAATTTCTTATAAAAAAATGCTACTATGATATTAATGAATTCTTTAATGATAAAATAAAATAATAATAATGATAATACACACCTAATTGCATTACAAAAAATATATATTTGAATTATAACTAACTTATTTATTTATGAACAACATTTTTTACTCTAAAATAACAATTATATGAAGATCCTTAAATTTTTAATTCATTTTTATTAGTATTTAAACGCAGTTAAAATTTTAATGTACCTAGCTACAAGATAAGTGCCGCTAGAGAAAGTCAGTCAGTGTCAGGAAAGCTCAGGTGGGGGAGGAAAATAGATAAAAAATAAATTTGTATTGTAGTACATAAGTTTACTCCCTCTGTTATTGTTATGCCCTTACGGGGCGCTACATTGTTTATTCTGACACCTTTTGTATCTATTTATTTAATTACTATGTACACCAATGTGGCATGCAATAAATAATTTTGAATTTGAATTTAGTCTAAAAAAATACAATATGTCTTTGTTGCTATAAAAAGCCTAAGAACACTTATTATGGACCCATGGTTCAACTTATGACCTCCAATCCGAAGTTAGTAGATGTGCTTTATACCTATCCATTGTAACGATGCCTAGATTTTAGAGACGGCCTTTGACCAGCGGTGAGACAGTTTACAAGCTAAATACTTAATTATTCTAGAATGCTGTAGTGGTACTGTATGACATTGTGGAAATTGAAACTTTTGCCTGATGTAAATTTGTTAACCTAGAATTTTTGTTTTGTTTTTTTTTTTTTTACATGTTGTGGTTGTCTTCTATAAGTATGTTTTGTGTTTATTTGTAATGGAAAGTGTCCTGCTATGATAGGGCATTTTCCAATATTTTTGACGCTGTAAGGAAGAAAAGATCTGGACACTTGCTGAGTTTCTTGCCGGTTCTTCTCAGTACAAGATCTCCCGCCCAGAGTAGACTTACGAACCGATGGCATAGTGACATTCATAAGAGCTACTTGTAGCCTAAACTGAATAAAATGATTTTGAATTTTAAATTTTGAATTCATTGAATTTAATTTTATTATTTTATGCTTTTAACCACTTACTTACTATCTTATTAGAATAGAATAGAACAGAACAATGTTTGAACAAACTTTTTTTGTTTATTCATTTATTATTCTAATTTTATAATGTTATTCTTGTATGCTATTTTTGTTTGAAATATTTGTTTATACTATCCAATTTTTTACTTTCTATTTTATTCCTCTACGGATAATTCTACATCTGACCTTCATCGCACCTGATTTTAAGTGATGATAAAGCCGAAGGACTCATCCGCAATCCTCAACTACTATAAGAAACTGGGTCTCTAATATTTTTCTGTCGAAATACAACAATGCTACTGACATTAATGATATGGCGTCTTAGAAAAGATGGTGGTAGCTTAGCATACTCAAAACAATCCCTAGCACCAACCAAATTACAAACATTGACCGAAACCGGGAACTTTATATCTGATACAGTACAACCACTATAACTAGTATAACCACTAGTGGTTATTAGTCTAGAACACAGAGGTTAACAAATTTAGTTCAGACCGTGAGAGCGGCGCGAACTTAGCCAATTTTTACAGGAATGTAACTCGTGGTTTTGTCACAGTCGCATTGCGCGGTGACCTTGATTGGCTCACACATGCGCACACGCATACACGGATAGATCGCCAATTACATTTATAATGTCATTGAAAAATACGCAATTGAGAAACATTTTAATAGCATCCAAGGCAGCGGGGCGTAGTTACATAACTGGCCTCCACTCATTGATGATGATCATGTTAGAGGAACTACTGGTTCTAAGATGCTATTCAAGTAGGGAGCTATAAATCTATGGTATTGCAAAAATAGGTATATTTACGTAGTTTGTATGAACAAACGCCGTGTTTCAGAAGGTTGGTCCCGGGTTGTTGTGGTCGTACGATGACCAGCAATGGGATGTTATTAGCTGATAATGATGTGATCTAAACTATCATCATCATCATCGTCATCATCATCAGCATTATCATCAGCCCGCACTAGTCCACTGCTGGACATAGGCCTTTCCAAATGCACGTCACTGAGCACGATCAGCCGCTACTCTCATCCAGCTCTTGCCAGCCATAAACTAAACTAAATAAATCTAAACTATACAATTTAGAGGAGCTCGATGGCGCAGTGGTTAACGCGCCCGGTCTGCGACTGCTGAGGTTAAGCAACTTTCGCAAAGGCCGGTCATCGGATGGGTGACCATAAATTTATCATCTCGAGCTCCTCCGTGCTTCAGAAGGCACGTAAAGTCGTTGGTCCCGGCTGGTTGGCCCGCGTGGTGGTTTATGGCCCGTTCTCTCTATCCATCCATAGGGAAGGCTCGTGCCCCAGTAGTGGGGACGTAAAATGAGCTGATGATGATGATGATACAATTTAGTATTTAGGTTTAGCAGCCAACTCACAACTACGTCCGCGTAAACTCACATCCCGCGCTCCAGAGTAAACTACATGACACTCTTGTGATTTAGGTATAATTGCTCACTCACTTCTGCGGGATTCAATCAGCGACCTCTGATCTTCTTAACCCGAACACTTGCAGCTAGACTATATACTATATAAAGGTATATACCCGCGGGTGCAACCTCGGTCACCTCATACGCGGATCTCGGCGTGGCGTAACCGAGAAAGGTCACCCGGCCAGTCCTAGACGAGCCTAGATGCATCAGCACTGAGACTACGAGACGTTACTTTGCATTTACTCGCTATGGTTCAACGCCGATTTTTTTATTCAACTATGTCTAAAATCAGTCTGCAAACAAGCCTATGGTCCTCTTCGTCATCAAGTTGTCAGTCAAAAATTCGTCATCATCATTACTTGCTCATTTTATGTCCCCACTGCTGGGGCACGAGTCTTCCCTATGGATGGATAGGGAGAACGGGCCATAAACATCACCTGGGCCCAGTGCGGTTTGGCCTGCTAATACAGCCGGGATCATGGCTTTACGTGCCTTCCAAAGCGTAGAAGTGCTCGAGATAACAAATTTTTGTTCATCCATCCGATGACCGGCCTTTGCAAAAGTTGCTTAACGCCAGCAATCGCAGATCGAGCGCGTTAACCACTGCGCCATCGAGCTCCTCTTTTAATGGTAAATGACGATGGCGGTAGATAAAGATTATATAGCTATGCTGAAATAGGACTAGAGCGGACTCTTGAGCCGCATGAGAAATTGCCGCCGGGATTTGGGACAGAATAACCAATTGACTTTAACGAGACAAGAAACTGCGTCGCAGCAGCTTCAGAAGGAGGTGGCGAGACCACCTTGATGCCCGCTTGAGAACTCGCTAATTTGAAGACCATTGCCAGGGATCGAAAAACAATTGGAGGATTGGACAAAGCTGTTTGCTTTGCAGTGGGACATTACAAGTTCCTGAATATCTAAATAAATAAAGTAATTAATATCAGTTAGCCAACTCAGTTTGATGATATGTTGCCCTTGCCTGCGAACCATGACCGTGAAATTGAATCTCTAACAAATTATAATATAACTACTAAACAAAAGGTTAACAGTCAGAGTTTGAGTAGAAGTCATTAAATTATGAGTGGGTTAATATGATTTATAGCTATTATAAGTTTGTAATTAACAAATTACACGTAAGTTATAGAGATCACGACTTCAATAGAAACAACATTATTTCTTTGTATCGCATTGTAAAAAAAAACAATTCCGAATTTACAATCAAACTTATTTAGCATTAATGTTTCCGTATGCCTGTCTGTTTGTTATTGAATTCTATGCTCATACTCGTACAATTGTACGAATATTATTTTGAACAAGCTTTTACCGTTCAAGGATTTTTATTCTTCTGCGGGTAAGCACTTAGCTTTCATATCACTGGCTGGCTTGCACCCTACCACCAACTAAACCGAGTACAAACATATATCCCTGCTGGAAAATGATCCTCGAGGAACATACTTGTGGATGAAACACTGGTGGTGCAAACTACCACAGAAAGTATTTGATATAAATTTATTTTTTGAACAACAAGATTAAACACTAAATATGCTAAAACTTTACATTTACATTTCTTTGCTAGGTGTTGCCTTAAATAGGTTGGTCCCGGCTGCATTAACAGTCGTTAACAACCACCAATCCGCACTGTGCCCGCGTGGTGGTTTATTGTCCGTTCTCTTTACCCATCTTTAGGAAAGGCTCGTGCCCCAGCTATGGGGACATAGAAATGAGCTGGTGCTGTAAAGTTTAAAAGGAAAAAAAAGATACAAAGAACAAAAAAATAAACCTCCTTTCCCGTCGCTTCCAGATGCTGTCAACCACGCTGCTGCTAGTGGCTAGCGCGGCGCTGGCCAACTGCGACGTGTCCCACCTGCAGCTAGAGGCGAGCTCGCCGGAGCCGCCGCCGAAGCCCTACGTGTTCTCGTACACCGCCGGCCGCTACCCCGGCCACGCCGACCGCCAGCACAGCGAGGTCAGCGATGGCAGCGGCGTCGTCAGAGGTACGAGACAGCTTTCAATGTAATTCGACAGGTGGATTGCAAGGGAAGTGGACAGCAATTGTTCTTCATCTCACCTGATCTTAAGTGATGATCAGGCTGAAGGTGGAAGCGCACTTCACCCGGATCCTCAACTACTGAAGCACTGGTTATCTTATCTCTAGCTGACTGAATACAACAATGCTACAAACATTGATGTTATGATATTTAGATAAGTGGTTACTAGCCAGGCGGACAAACAAAGCCTACCACCAACCATACCTAGTACACAAACGTGTACCCCCTACTGGTAAACCTGGGTCTAAAACCGGTGGTCTAGCAGGCGATTAAGAGGTACCTACGAGAAATAAAGCATCAATGTAACACGAGAGGTAGCAAGCGAGCAGGTGGATTCCGCTTGTGATTGTTTATAACGGTCTTGGATGATCCTGGCTGCACGTAAGGGAAAGTGCAGGGGTTAATAGTGGGTATTCCCCTTTTCCGCCCCTAAAGCGGGGGAGATTCCCACTGAATTATCTGCGACTCCTCATGCGTAGTAGTATGCCTAATGCATTTTCTCTCAAAAAAGAAGATGGACTCCGCTTCTGCTAACCATCAGGATAACCGTTTATCCTGATGGTCTTGGAGGATGGTCTGGGAGTCTCTTAAATACTCTTTAAAACGAAAACACTCATAGCTGTCTAGTTTCAGACTTGAGGTCACCCTTTACACGCTTCTTGAAAAACCACTAAACACCTCTAAAGGTAGCTTGTACAGTTCTAGTTTTCGTAACATAGAACAGTTAACAATGCACATACATGAATAAATAGGGTAGCGATAATTTAAATGCAAAAATGAAACATCATCATCAATTCATCAGGTCATAAGTAACCCACCACGCTAGCCTACTGCTGGTTCGTCTATTTTACTGTTATGTAGTTTTAATTTGCTCATCCAATCTTTGCCTTGACATTGTTAAATTAATCTAAATGTTCAAACTGCTCTTACTCAATCCATGGTTCATTTTAGGCACATTCTCATACGTGGACCCCCGGCAGAAGGTCCGCACGGTGGACTACGTGGCTGACAAGGAGGGCTTCCACCCGGTGCTGAGTGACCCGCTGCCCGACCACCCCACGGACTCAGAGGCAGTCGCGCGCGCCAAGGACAAGCACTACCAGCTCTACGCGCAGATCGCGCAGCAGCACTACGAGCATCCACACCCTGATGGTGAGCTATTTTTAACTATCCAGCACATATTCTCCCATCTTTCCTACAAAGAAGCTACTTGTAGGTCGCCAAGGTGAGGATGATCACTATGGGGCACGATCCACCAGCTGTCTTCGCACCTGAACTCCGCTTCTGCTACCATCAGCTAAAGTGGAGTCATTCCCCTAATCTTCGATAAAATATATAGAAAAAGAAATACGTAATAGGTTAGAGCTCTACTTGTCTTTCTTTCACCTGAGTTAAGTCAGTGACGATAAGGTCAACGGTTTATCTGGAATTGTCAACAATTGACGAAATTATCTCTGATTTTAATGATGACATTAGATATATGATGGTACTAGTCAGTCAGGATTTTAGACAAATCCGATAAGGGCATATGATCGGAGTACCCATCACAAAAGTGTTATGTCAACCCTTTTTACTGTATGGTGACTCTAATCTGTGTCTGCATTCAATAACATGTACCCCTCATTGAGAATTGATCCCAACATCACATAGTCTGAGAACTATAAGATATGCAGTTACGAACACAGTTATGTAAGCAATTGTGACTTTTAATACAATGACATAAGTGTCACAAACGTTATAACGTATTTGTTGGAGTACAGGCGCCTTCAGGAATTAGTCCCCAATTAAGACCCTAACTAACATGTTCGTGAATATACCTACTTCGACCACACGCAAAGACTTTTCACATCAACAAGCTTCAAGAACATCGTTCAATTAATAACATGTTTGTAATTCCTACTTTAATCTCCCATTTCAGAAGCATCGATACCCCGGCAGTCGGCAGCGGTTGCAGCGGCGACCGCGAAGCACGCGCAGCTGTTCAAGGTGATCGCGGAGCAACACGCGAGGATCGCGGCTGAGCGCGAGGCTCTTCAGCTCGAGGAGGAGAGGCAGCAGGAGCAGGAACTGCCGCAGTAACTCCAAAGAGACGAGAGAGTGATGCGTGCCTCGTGAGAGTATCACTTGGCTTTCGATCACGCTTACGGCAACGAGTATTTGTATTGAAAAAAGTGTTGAAAATAAAAACCAACTTAATGCACTAGCTACTATACTATGGTGGAATTTTTTTCAACACTCTTTTCATATTGTTATTTGTTCGCAACAACGTAAAATTATATGTAACCACAATCGTGAGTACTTGTATATATGTATAGCATTAAAGCAGCACCTCTTATGTGCCTAATGAGAGTTTTATGTCGTTCGATAACGTTAACGAAAACGAGAATATGTGACAATCTTTTAACTATCCTCGTTTGTCACCAGGCGGCGCTGCTTTAATGCCTTAAGAATTCTCGTTCTCAGTAAGAGCCATTTATAACTCTCCGGTTTCCCATACAAACTTCAAAACAAAACCTTAAAAATATGGTTTGTTAAACTGATTTTATGCGGTTTGATAATTTCCACAGTGGGCTTTAAAATGCATAAATATGCATAAACCATTATTAAAACCAAGTTAATTAAAATTTGCTTATTGGTTTGAAACAATTAGAGATTTAAAAATGGCTCTCAACGTGATCGAAGGCCAACTAAAACACGCACTTGGCATTCTAAGTGCTAGTTTTGTTAACTATTGGAAATAGTAAAGCCGACTAAAATTTGTATGTGGTCAAAGCAGCGCCGCCCAGTTACGACATGTGTTTCTAACTAATAACTGCTTCCCATACAAATTCTAGTTCATGCTTACATGCTTACTCAGTCTAATAGTGAAGAAAAGTAGCAATACATACTATGGGCTGGGACGCTTTCGTACATATTTATGTCGATGACATGTTGACTGGGATAATAAATACCTACTCTGAATTTGAACATTAGTGCAATTCAAGAAGTATCATTAATAATTGAATATTTGGCTGCGACATTATGATGTTTGAAGTTTTTGAGGTTGAATAAAGCATTATTTTGTTTGGAACATTCCAGTTTCATAGTCTTTTCACATTCAAAGGAGAAACGACGAGTAATGACAGACGATCGTTGCATCTTTTGGAAATTGAAGATTTTGGATTAAAAGTTTTAATAGAATATTTTAATAGTTTGGATAAGGAATTTTAAAATTAAATATTTCGTTACGCATAAAATTTGTGCAGTTCCATAAAAATTTTACTCTATAATTTTTTTTTATCTTTTCTATATACCAAACTGGTTCTTCTTTGCAACGTGATAGGCACTGTCGATCAAACATGACTTGGTGCTGCACTTCCATGTAGGTACGTGTGTCGACTTGTACCCGTACTGTTACTTTAATAACAAGATCTGCGTCATTATGTCATTGCAACAGGTCTACATTAATGTAGTAATTGTCATTCGCAACATTATCTTATGTAACTCGCTCTGTTATGTGATTATCTAGACATTGCACCGACAATAAAACTTAGGTAGTCTTGTATGTCCTAAATTCATTTTGTTGATGGAAACGGACGGATGAAAACGTTTTCCAGTGTGAATAGAAAACTAGTTTGGATTGTTGAAACGTATATACGATTGGAGCAGTGGACTAATATAGGTTGATGATGAAGATGATGACACTATTGAACCACCTCGCATGTCAACAGAGCTTTAATATTACTTCTTTATAAATGCGAAAGCTGACCTAAGATTTGTCTAGAGATAGTTATTTACCTATATGATAATAACAAATATAGTTATAAAATATAATTATCGAAAAACAAAAAACAATTAAAATTATTCCCACCATTGACATGAAAGATAAGTACTAAAAGAGAAAAAATATATATTTTTTGTATTTTCTTAATAAATAATACTCAAATAAAAAGCCATCAAAAACTAACTAGTCTAAGCAAAGACGTTTTTTATACTTTTATACATGTTTGGTACTTAAAAATTGTCATTTTAATGATGTTGATGAGGTGAATAAATATATTTCAAAGACGGTGACTTACTTTTATTTCCTAGGTAAGTTGATTGTCAATACCTAATTAAATTATTGCAGTTGAATGGGACGCCTAGGAAATGCCTTTTAGATAAAAGGAAACTCGGAAACTAGAGCCATTCTCATTGATGAAGATAAGTAAAAGTATGGGGTGGCACAAAAGATCTTTATGATGGGTTATTGAGGAAGGAAAACCCATATTAAACCCAATAAAAAAATATTATGCATATCGACATAAAAATATTTTAAGCACCATTGCCATGAGGTCAAGATCCTCAGTTGAGGATACCAAGTAAAATCAAGCCAAGTTAGCTAGCTTCATAGATATCTTCGACATTATCGTCACCATCAGGTAAGATGCTAGCTTAGCGTTTCCCTGCTTTGTAATGAAAAAATAAAAATCTCAATAAATTTTCATAGAGTTTATTTCGTGATTATATTATAGTCCGTTGGTGATAGCGAGGGTCGGGCAGAAGCATCATATTCAGCCGGTACCATCTGGAATTGATAAATTCTTTAACATCATCGAAATTTTCAGAACACAGTTACGGTATTTCAGTGTATGATCGACTTTTCAAACTTCCGACAATAAAATTACATGAACACTTTGAAAACGACGTCTGGCGGTTATTTTTTTATTCTGATATTTGGAACCTGTGTTATTTGGAACCTGGTTTCTAGTGCGGAGCTCGATGGTGCAGTAGTTAACACACCCGGTCCGCTCTGGACCCGCGTGGTGGTTTGTAGCTTGTTCTCCCTATCCATCCATAGGGAAGGCTCGTGCCCCAGCAGTGGGGACATAAAATAAGCTGATGATGAGGATTTACTAGAGAGGATGGCATCACGTAAGAGTGTTTCGTCCCCTTCGAGATTCTCTGAGGTATTCAGTTGGGAATCGAAAGTGGAACAACCTGAGGGCGACTTTAAAGACTAGGAACTTGGCTCGTGTTAACCTATTTATAGTGGGTAGAATGACTGAGCTTGAGGCCTCGGATTCCTTGAGCTGCAGAATTGCTTTGGGATATTTTAAAGAACTAATCTACTCACTGGTGGGTGGTGGCGGTGGCGGGCCCTGGCCGTTGCCCCGGCAGGGCGCCTTGTCGACAGCCTCGCGCAGGCCGGCCTGGGCGCCTCCCGTGGCCATGCCGCTCTGGACGAAATCATGACATATTTGTAACCAAACTCCTTTAGTCCACCGATGCAGTTTGCGCAAGAAACAATGGCAGTCTCGTTTTACGTATCTGATGAACGTGCTCTATGAGTTTGACGACATGATAGTGAAGTAAGATCAACGTGCTTTTCTAAATAAAGCTTTGAAGTGGCGAGAGACCGATCGTTGTCATTTAGAACATTACACCAATTGCTTCTGTTGTCAAGTGGTTACACTACACTGGTCTCAAACAAGATAAATAGGTTCTATTCCTAGTAGGTAATATATATTATTGTACTCAGTTTGCTTGCTGGTAGCGCTTGTTTTATATCCATATGACTTGCTACCATCATCTTGTCTTAGTCTGTCGCCATAACAACGGAGTAGTCTTTTTTTCCACCTTCGACCTTAGAGTCACTTAATACGTTGTGATATAAAAAGGAAACACAGAAATGAAAATAAAAACTTACCACTACAGCGAAAGCTAAGGCCAGGAAGGCCAACACAAGGGCGAGAAGTTTCATTTTGCAACAGGAGTCTGCTACTGCATGCGCCCACGCAGACCACACACGTATTTATACTCCGACACGGAGGAATAATGCAAAACATGGACAATTGCCTTTCCGGCGACAGAGATATAATTCTCCACGTTATAATGCGAACAATTTGCATAATTCCTTTTTAACACGTTCGCTAGAAATTGTTAAATTACATTTTATTTAAATGATTGAGTTTTTTTCTATCAACAGGTGACATAAGCAATTTATATAAATGAAACGACATTGACTATAACATTGTAATAGGGTTCGTCATGTATAACTTTGCGATTAAGCTATGTAGAGTTTTTTTTATGTATTTAAGTAGTTCATCTGATTTACAATATCAATCGTACAAACCGTACCTACTTAAGGTACGGTTTGTACGATTGAATTAACTTTTATGTATTTGGTGTTGAATTCAACAGTTGCGAACTGAAATAATGAACTTGATTAACCACCAGCGATTGACACGAACCAGTGATCGACATTTTTATCCTCTCACTATTAAAAATAGGAGTCAGCTACAGATTTTTTAATTTCGCGTAAATTGAATAACTGCCTCTGTGGTCTAGTGGCTAAGACCACCGGTTTAGACGCAGAGGTCCCGGGTTTGATTCCCAGCGGGGGGTACATGTTTGTGTACTCGGTTTGCTTGGTGGTAGGGCTTGTTTGTCCGCCTGGCTAGCTACCACCATCTTATCTAAATATGTCGCCATAACATCAATGTTTGTAGCCTTGTTGTGTTCCGGCAGCTAGAGATAAGATAGCCAGTGCCTCACTAGTTGAGGATCCCGGGTAAAGTGCGCTTCCATCATTGGCCTTATCATCACTTAACATCAGGTGAGAGCAAGGTACGGTGCTTACCCGCTAAATTAGAAAAAAAATACAGTCGACCTCCTCCAACTGGCATTCCGTAAAATTTCAATGAAATTTTATGTTTTTTTTGGCCATCAAGACTGGTGTTGAACACTGGACTTAACGTGTCGAACACTGGTGCTACTTCGATAAATGGAGCGCAATGTTTTTTTAAAGGTAGAAATAATAAAAGTCATTAGAAAACATTAAACACTATGCAGATATTTTAAAGGTTAATTTTAATAGTCACAAATTCATAAGTTATCAAAATTCAGATTGTTCGTTGAAGCATGAGTTACTAAAAGATTTTTCTTAGAGGATCGCGGAACACCTAAGCTGATAGCTTTGTTATAATAAAAATACTTAAAATTTTTATGAAGTCATAATAACGTGTTGTTGTTTTATAACCACTTGAATACTCGATTAAATGATTTATTATTATAATCTTAATTAATGGCCTTGCGTTTTGCATTAAGACAATTTCAAGTAGTAACTAAGAATTGCTCAAGTTTAAAATGGAGTCTCACAACATAATCGAAAAATCCGAAACACACTCTGCATGATCTGGGAACTGAACCCGAGACCTCCGCATATAGGACCGAGTGCGTTAATCATTACTAATATTATTTTAAAACCATTTACCCTAAATATTAAAGACATAAAAGCAGGTAATTTGGGGCAGTAAGGTAAATTAAAAAGTTTTTAGTTAGATATCCAACTATCGTTTCAGATATGCCATTTATTTATTTATTTTTAAGCACACACATATTTTTACATGCAAAGATTAAAAACTTGTCGGTATCAAAATAATTAAAAACAAGAAAGATAACATGAAACATTTCAACTTGTTTTTTTATTGTACAATTCATACATAAATTATGCATTATATATATGTATATAATATTGATAACAATATTGGTAGCTAACATTAAATCGAATACAAAACGAAACAAATACAGCCAACAATTTATAAATTGTAGGTACTAGTCCCTCGCCCCAAATGTTCCTATCACGCTTGCAGCGTTACCCCGCTGTATGGCTAAGGAAACTCTTTGGACCAGGTACGCTCCGAAGCGGGGGTCGTAGCCCTTGTCCCTGCAACGCCGACCCAGCTCCAAAATAAATAATTTGGCCTCGGTGCCCCACGTACCTGTTTCCACAGCAAACGGCACAAATACGTATGTGTGGCATACATTTATACAGGGTTATTTAAAAAAACACCAACAACCTCGCACGACAAGATAGCTAACATCATAGACAACAACATTTGTTCTACGAGTTTTATCATAACTCAATACATTCATTAAAAATTATTTTCCAAGCTAATATTGTACTGTCATGACATTTGTAAGTCTATGTTCCATTCACATACGACGGCGACGCGTGCGACGCTCGTGATGCGATGCGCACAGAGATAAGAACATTCAGACGTAAAATCAAATTGATATCTATTTTTAAGGAATGATCCTTAAAAATTGTCATTTAAAATGCATATGCTAAATCGCACCCTTACCCTTATTTCCTTCCTTACACACAAAAAAAAGCACTGGATGCTTGTAAAGTGACGATCATAAATCAAACCTTTTATGAATAATCATGAATTTTGCTGCAAATGTTGTCGGCAGATATCATTAAATGCTTTTGTGGTGCATAGATATGTTGTCGGTTTGATCATAGTAACATCTTAATCTTTTTAATTATATAAAATTCTTGTATCACAAGTTAGTTATCATACATGAAATTTTTTATTTATATTCGGTAGGTCGGACAATCGGTCGTAATCTATTTTTCATACCCCTAAGTGATAAAGGTGGTCCACCCGTGGTCCAACCCAATTTTTTGTTTAATGTTCCAATACAAAATGTTCCTAGCTGTGAAACATACGATTTGTTTTTTGTTGTCATAGAAACGATTTGTTTGTATCGTTGACATTGAAACTGTCAAAGCGATACGAAGTCCGCCGAGACAGCTAGTAATATACAGCGTGGGTAGGAGTATACCGACAAATTATAACCAAAGATTCTAATGCCTATTTGGACAAAAAAAAGTAATATAAACATGGGCCAGTAAAGCCTAATTTTCGAGATATTAATTTTTTAAGTAATTCACAAGTTCAAAAAATCTCAAGGGTAACACGCCCTAACTATTTGACGTAATCACACACACCTTCACACAAGTACATAGTAATAATTAATAATCAATGTCTCACACTGACGTTGACTTCATTCGTCGTTTATCGTATTTTGTCGGAGTCTTTCGTGAAGTTTGACGTTTTCTATTTCACTCTTTGAACTTAGGTTTTGTTTACAAGGAAGTACTGTCGATAATTATTATTTTTGTTCTAAAAATAAAGTAAGTTAATTACGCAGTTTTAGACCCATATTGATATAACATAATTTACTCGTAATACCACCAGGAATCCTTGGTTTCAATTTGTCGGTATACTCCTTCCCACGCTGTATAATATTTTATGCTAGTTAACTTGGCTAAATAAGTCTTTTACCATTTATGAGGTGCAATCAAATGGCAATCGTACAGTTGATATTATCGAGTTTTACTCAGAACACTGCCTAACTTAGTTTTCCGACATCATAAGCTATCATCGCTTGCATTTATAATATCTATTAAATAATAACCCTAACTAAACTTTATATTAATAATTTACAGGAAGTTCGTCATAACTGACAGCCTTTAAGTAATTGAATAAGACACAGTTTTCTTAATAAATAAAGTATGTATGAGCTGCAACCGTCACCTTCCATGTAGCAACTCTAAAGAATGGATTCACCGCAATCACATTTTACAAAATTCTTTTAAGGCGTCCGCTGCGTTAAGCGGTAGCACGGTGCGGGCGCCCGCGCGGCGTGTTGTGTCATGTAAATCTTAGAGCAGCGTTGCTGGGGGCTGCTGCGCTGCCAATGAGGCACGCTCGTCCGTTCGCAGGACGGATTACTAATATGCACTTTGACACATGACAGCTTCAAAACTATTGTATTACGGCGCGTGTACCCGCGTGCGCTCGCACCGTGCTCCCGCTTAACGCAGCGGATGCCCTTATTGTCTCTTAATCATCAATAAATAATAAAAGTTACAGCCACAACAGTGATCTGTCCCCAAAAACGAAGGCTTGTCAGAAGACTTTGAACTTTAACTAGTCGCACGTAAGCTCAGTCAATGTCGAGCTTCTTGAAGCTGCCCTGGATGCTGAACAGCTCCTCGACGGTCGTGGCCTTGCCGGGCCGCAGGGTCTCGTTGACGCGCCGCTTGCTGTCTAACTGAATGACGTCGGCGTTCGACTTGAACCGCTTGATTAATTCATCTGGAACATAAGTACACACTCTTATTTACATTTCCGCCTCTGGGTTCCAGTGGTTAATACTATCGATCTCAGACCAAAAGGTTCCGGGTTGAATTCCCAGCTGCAGTATGTACCACAAATCACAATCATGTGGTTGTACTCGGATTGGTTCATGGTAGGGTTTGTTTAAAGTCTGCTTGGCTAGCTATTACTATTTTATCAAAATTTATCGCCATAACATCAGTGTTAATACAATATAAATGTCTATCTTGAAAGATTGCAATGACTACAAATAAAATTAATCATATTAGTAGCTTTAACGGTTACCTCTAATAGTAGCATGGTCTTTATATTCGCCTCCCTCTTCCTTGGGGAAGGCTTTCTTCGAAATGAACTCCTCGATTGTGCTGGAGCCGACCTGGTGCACGCGCAGCGTGTCCTGTAGCTCCTTCTTGAGGAACGGCCGCAGCAGCGTCAGCAGCTTGTCCATGAACGACGGTGCGTTCAGGAAGTGAACGCCTTTTAATTTCACCAGCATGCATTCCTGGAATACAGTTAATATTCTATACCGAAATTTTATAATTTTTTTGACAGGAGGTTTGATGGGCAAATTGTAGAACAACTCTCTTTTTGAGTGCTAGCTTAACTTGTATTGAGAACAACGGATATAACGATGTTGACCATAAAGCATGCACAGCGCTTTGTGGACACCACCGCCTTATAATATATAAACCTACCTGAAATCGGTTGCCAGCCAACTATACTCAAGGGTTATCAAGGTTCTTTCTCTTAAATTATGCATTCAGTACCACTTTCAATGATTTACTTAAAAAGGCAAGAAAAAGTGACAAAATATTCACCTGACTTTTCAATGCAGTAATTTGCATTAAAAAAACTTAGTCACAATGAAATAAAAGTGTGGTACCTGCAGGAAGTAGAGCACTTGTCGAATGGTCATGACCTCCAGCCGCGTGATGTGCCCCAGCACCGCTTTGTCCATGTCGATGATGATCAAGAGCCTGCGCCAGGAGTATTATTTAATGCCTATTCAGCAGGTCTACTGCTGGCTCCAGGATTTTCTAACTGATAGTCTATTGCATATTGGATCATAACCCATCACCTTTATGTCCCATTTCCACAATTATAATCTAACGATTTCAATCAGAATGACACTTAGCCAGTAATTACTAAAGTTGTCAAAGTTTCAAAACAATAAATCATGCTGGCCATTGCAGTTGCGGTATCGAAATCTACTAGGAGATGAGCTAAGACGTGAGAAATATGAAGCTCTGGTGGATATCGAAACAAAATACAATACAACGACTTCATCTGGCTACCTGATTGTCATTTAGCTATCTAAGATCTCTCGTTGGCGAAAATAATACATAAGTCACCTCAGAAGTATTACAATAAACAACGGTCTTCTCCATCACTTCAATCAAAAGTCAAAAATGGTAGGCGAGCTCAAAGCTGGTAGAGAATAGTTAAGAAGAACAGCCTTGTGACCTTGGTTTAAAGGTAACCACTACGCAAAGTGCCGGCTTTCAACTGTTTTTTATAAAGGTACTTTATGAAATAAACAGTTTAAAGGTCACTCACCCCGGCCACGTGCCCTCCTCATACTGCCACATGTCGAACATCATCATGAATGTGCGCACCACGTCGGGGAACATGAACCGGCGCGGGTCCGCGTCCAGCAGCCGCAGGTACACCGCGCGACCGCCGTCGGCCGTTGGCGTGGGCAGCGGCGCGAACAAGCTGCAAACCATCATACCAATTAGGGTTTAGTTGAATGAAACCTGAATGAGTAAACGCACTTGGTCTGAAATAGAAGAAATAGGAATTTCGTAAAAGCCTGTCCAATTGACCAAAATTATCATCTTGAGCTCCACCGTGCTTCGGAAAGTACGTAAAACTGTTGGTCCCGGCTGCATTAGCAGCTGATAACAATAATAAAAAAACACCTGTGTTACAGAGTGCTGAGTGCAAGTTTTGTCCAACCTTCGATCACGCGTTCGTATGGCCAAATTGCAACTCATCCCGTTTGCCATCAAAAGGCTCTACTTTAAAACTTTTTGCTTACGATTCCTCGTTTTTGTGCTGAGTTGGAGGATAAAACTGGCATTAGGCACAGGACTTCAACTTCAAAGTTGAGAGTCGCCGTATTATATTGACCACCTTCTTGTTTTATCACTTGTAAAAACGAGACAAACAAAGAATTTGGACGGGGATGACGCAAACGAATTAGTAAAAGTTATTATACCTTATAAAAACGCAAAAATTTCGACGAGCAGGATTTGAACCTGCACCCTATACTATGTTCTGACATATATGTTATTATACCTTCTTTATACCCGACGTTTTGACCGAGTTACAAAGATACCTTTTCCTAATTAGTTTTGCGTTAATCTCCGTTTAAAAATTATTGTTTAACTATGGAACGTGAAAGTTTAAAAGTGTATAAACGTGACAAAATTGTAAAATAATACACAACTTGTAATTAGTGCCAGGCTGCGTTAAGGATATCAATCAGACCACACAAATCGATGCAGCGCCGACGCAGCTGACGAACTTTTGTACACAAGTTCTCGGTAGGTCAAAGTTCTACTGGGAGAGAGAAACCTCGGCAGGCCCCACTAACATTATGATAGTGACGTACTTATGTAGGTTACTTGTAACTGCTTCGATGCCGTACAAATTCTAGTTTCCGCCAACTCAGTGCATTTAACTCGTACAAGGTACTGTACCTCAAGAAAAACAAAGTTGGATATCTTGGCCATGTATTTGGCATGAGAGATACCAACTTCTTCAGTATATAATGATGGGGGTAAAGTTGATAGCAAGCGAAGAAAAAATATTGAAAAATAGTAACATCCGAGAATGGACAAGCATTGCCAGGGTTGAAGAACTATTTCGCTTGGCGCAGGATAGAAAGAAGTTCGCTGAGCTGACGACCAACCTCAAGTTATGGGGAAGCACTTGGAGAAGAAGAGACTCACATGGTGTTGAGGCAGAGCTCGACTTTGGTGTCGAGGACGCGCTCTTTGAAGAAGGTGGCGAAGAGCGTGCGCAGCGTGAAGTGCAGGTCCAGCACCTGCTTCGACACCTCCTGGCTGCGCTCGCAGCAGTGGAACACCAGCACCAGATCTAGGTCTAATACAAAACATTCGTGTTTTAGTGCTTGTGCGTCTGTTTAAAGTTGTTTAAGGCTAATCAAGTAAATAAATAAATAAGGGCAGGGCTCATCTAACAGAGAGATCTGTTTAGATAAACATTTTGTCAATAGAGAATTTTTGGGATTTCAATGGCTTTTGCCTGTAGATGTAGGACCTACGCTTTAAGTGCTTTCTGAAGCACTGAGGAGCTACAAATTTCAATTTCAACCCGAACGCAGTCACAGCTGCTACAACGATTATATATTTTTTTATGATTTTAACTTTTTTTGTGTTCTTGCATTAACAAATTACTAGTTATAAGATATTAAATACCATTTAAGACTTCCGGTGGCAAGAGGCTGCCTGCGTGTTAGCTTGGCAATCCATAGAAGTAATGTTGGGAACATTCTTGGGACCGATCGATACCCCACAGTTGGAGCACATCTTTTATTTGTAGTTATTTAATTAGAATAGAATAGAAAATATTTATTAGTGACACAACACAAATGACATTACTACATAAAATTTTAACAACAAGTAAGTGCCCGCTCAGCATGATGTCAGGCCTCCATTAACCATACACAAAAAACAATACAACACACAACACAACATTTACACGAGATAACAAAGACACATACAAAAATAAAACTTACATCTATGACCACCAAATACGAAAGGTCGCTCGGCAGACGAAATTCGACCGTTACACAACAAACAAACTTACTGAACAGGTATCTCTAACTTAAAACTTAAAACCACAATGTGACATGTGTACATCATGATGCATATAAATATAATTATTACAGATATTACTTATTAGTAAACATATTTTTAATTTTTATTTATTATTAGTTTATTTTGTTTCGTATCAATTTGAAGTTATACTATAAGTTATGTTTTCTTTTAAATATAATTAAGATTTCGTCAGTTCTTATGTATGACATTAAGAGTAATTTAAGCTTGAACTTCCAATTAATTTACTTAATATGTTTGCTAAATTTTTTATCATTTTTACCAAGGAATAAAAAAACGTGAGGACCTGTCGTTTAAACTAGTTAAGCCTGCTCGACTTTATTAGCGTTGTATTGTAATTTCTATGTATTTGATGTCCATATTTTGCTTTAGTTGAAGACTGATCTAAACGAAGGCCAATTGCTGCAATGTTTTTCTTTTTACAGTAAAATCAATTAATTAGTTATTCATAACTTCACTTGGGAACAAAGCAAGGCTAATAGCGCTTAATAGCAAAGTCGCATAATAAATATCATTACAGCGGAGTAAAGTTAATATTTCTAAAATCCAACTGCTTTAACGTCTCCATAATATTTTTATATAATTTAATTGTTAAGTACAATAGATATATAGTATACATTATATACAATAATATACAAAAGATAAGATACTTACAAACATTTGTACCTATATGTGGAGATTTTTAAATAGCATTTGGTTAAGTCACATTGTCTAGTTACAGTCGATATTTAACTGTTCCAACGAGCAAATAAATAAATAAATAATTATAAACATATTTTTTCCCCTACGTTTGTACTTTCTTTGGAATCTTGTTCAGTTCAGTCTACTCATAACCTCCATGCTGGCTCGCAAACAAAATAAAAGACTCTTAAATAGGCGTGTATTTTTAATCCCGGGCACTTCTCACGGGATAAAGAACAGCTTTTGCTGAGTGGCTATATAGCTTTTTCAGAACAGGGTAAAAGAAAGTCCGCGAGCTCTTGTTTGATAGAATCATGGCAGAATCATATCAATAACTTCCTATTATATAGAGTTATGTATTTTATGTATGTTTATTTATTGTAGTTTATGTATTTACAATACACATATTATATGTTTATGTATAAATAATATTTATGCATGTATTATATACTTACTTACACTTAAATCATCTTAATTGCACCTGCCAATGTTATCTCTGCACCACCCTATGGTTGACTGGTAGAGAACGCCTCAGGCATTAAGTCCGCCATGTAATAGTTATGTTGCAAAAGTTTAAATAAAATAAAAAAATAAAAGTCTCCAACCGCGCCGTAAATTTTCAGACCGATCATGGTTTAGAGACCAGTTGTTTTTTTTTCATTTTATAGTTTGGACGGCAAATGACTACACTACTTGATGCTATGTGGAAATGAAGCCAAAGGCAGGCCTGGTGCAGCGTGAAAACCGGATGTTTTAATGACTTCATATCACAGTAAGGAGAGAAAACGTGTGCTGCTATAGTTCACATCCACAATTGAACATAGAAGTATTGATTGGTCGATTTCCTTTGATAGGTAATGCAGTTAATTTAAACAGACATAAATATCGAAAGTCACCTTTACTTAAGGTGACGTAGGTATCTAAATGGTAATTAAGTTCTTTGGTATGTCATTTTAAAAGTTCTTTTTTCTTATAGAGCTCGGCAAAAAGTCGTTCCAAAGGTCGTTGAAACCATGTGGACAAGGTGAAGGTCACCAGCCAGTTCTCCGGCGCAGAGACCTTGCTAGACAAGCGGAGGTCAGAGATCAACTTTTGATTTATGACAGATGGGGTTTGCTTTATAAACCGGATTTTGGTTTTCATTTGAATCTTTTTTTTTATTACGAAACTCAACCGACTTTTTGTAACAATCATGTTTAAAAAATGGTCAAAATGTTCAAATAATTTTTAACACAAATTTTCAACATTTGTGTTTTTTTTTACAATCATGTTTTATATATAACACTTGGCTAATAACAGAGTTTTACAATGTTGTAAATAATATTTTTATTGACCACTTAATATGACATGACGAATTTATTAAAATCAAGCCAAGGCCAAGAAGAGCTTATCACCAGCTCATTTGATGTCCCCACTGTTGAGGCTTGAGCCTTACCTATGGATGGATAGGGAGAACGGGCCAGGAACTACCACCCGGGCCCAGTGCGTATTGGCAGTTGTTAGCGCCTGCTAATGCAGCCGGGACCAACGGTTTAACGTGCCTTTCGAAGCTCGAGATGATACATTTTTGGTCAACCAAGCTCCTTCAAAAAGGGAAGAAATAAAAAATATTATAATAAAAATAATGTTTCCTATAAAGAAGTAAAAGATTTAGCTTGGGATAGAGATGAATTGGTAGAAAACCAAAAGTTTAAGTAGTAAGTAGTTATTACACGCACGAGTAAGGTCAACCGCACGCGTGGACAACGACTCCATAGTACGACTCGCTAGTCGCTTCGCTCGCACGCGTAGTAAATTGTAAATAAACAGAAAGACCATTTCAGTTAAGAAAAAAGTAAAAAATTTAGGTGGTGTTTTTTTATTTTTAATGGAACAGGTATCGGCTTCTTATACACCTCTTTAACTTACTTTAACGCGTCCTCGTCTAGCCAGTCACGGTGTATAGTATTTAACTTACTATAGCAAGATCAAAGTACAATTAGAATTAGCAAGCTACAACAACAAATAAATAGGTAAACAAATAACTCGTTTTATGAAATAATTGATCACTTTCGCCACTATTTCCAGAGCGATCAAAGCCATAGTAGTCAAAAAAAGTAACATTTTCAACAATTCTGGGAAAAGTTGCGACTTTAGAAATTCGATAGTATTACAGTATTTTAATATTCTCAATACCAAACACTACAGGCCAATCAATTAATATGCCACTTGCCCATAATTAAATAAAGTGTGCCATAGCAATCAATAATTTTGAAAACCAAAACCAGTAATCAGTTTCTTATCTTCGTAAATCGAAAACGCGGGAACGCAGCACACAATTACAGCCCCCCACAGCTTTTAAAGCGCATCTAAGAACAAGTAGCAGAGGGTGGGCGGAGCATTATATGCATAAACTTGAGATTAGCAAACGATTTCATGTCACATCAGACCAGAGTCATCAACAAAAAACGTCGGACACTTCTTTAATTTTGTATTGACGCAAAACTTATAAGTATTTACATGAAATTAATTTGATTAATTGAAACAGCATTGTTCAAAAATTTCCACGAGCAGGATTTTTTTTTTCAACATTTGTGTTTTTGTAATTTGTTAGCAACAAAATTTGCGTTAAAAATATTTAAACATTTTACAGCATTGTTCATTATATCTATGAGCATTTTTCTAGTAAAAATTTAGTAATAGAAAAAAGTTATGAAACATAATTCTAACAAAACTGAGTCAGGACACACTAGAGCGATAATTTTTCGTGGTTTGCGATTTTTTTAATGTACTTATAATAAAATTAGGCACCATTATGTAAATGTCCAAGGTATGCTGCATGCCAAACTACAATAAACAATATTTTTAATTACAAATTTATCGTTTTTATTGTAGTTTCTCCAGGTTGACGCTATTTTCATTCGTTTGGAGAAGTAGCTGAATAAACATATAAATAAATACTTATTTAAGATTACAGACAGCAACAGTCATACTCGCTGGGAGTTACATAAAAACGTAAATATAATCGAACCTTAGACTCGACACTAGTCAATAAATCATATTTCTTTGACTTTTATTTCAAGCTATTCGAGTGTAATTTAAATATTTTTTCTAAATGTTAGAACATCTTCGTGGAGCTCAAGTCAACTCAGAGACACGCTTTGTTTGTCGTATGATAAATCACAAACATCATATAAGCGGTATGTTGTAATTGTTAAAACCACAATGAATTAAGTGGTAGTGATATGACATAATCACTTTTAGGCAAAACAACTCGCCGACTTATACTCTCTGGTTAGATCAATGTTTAAAGTCAATGTAACATATGATAACGTCGCCCCCCGATCCGATCCGGACCCTTCGGAGAATCTAGTAGGGCACGGGGACGCGCACTAGTGTGCGATGCCGTTCCCTCTAGAAAACCTCCGAAGGTGATTCGTTTCACACGGCTTGAGGGAACCTTTACGTTCCTCGCCGCCCCCAAAAAAACCCGGTAATTTCCGGCGGCAATTGCCTCAGTCGGCATTTTCAGCGGCAATTGCCTCAGTCGGCATTTTCAGCTTTACCTTTAGCTTTACTTTAAACTCTCTCAAAAAAAAATTATTACGTTTAGTAAAAGGCCAAAATTTATTAAAAAAATCTACTTTCTACGGCATTTGTTTAGTTTAGTTAACATGGGAAAACTCTATGGGAACACCATTATAAACAATAATTTAAAAAATAAAAGAAATTAAAAAAAATATTGATGTCAGAAAAATGAAAAGTTACACTATACAATCGGAGGCGCGATAAATTTGAGCATACAAGAATTATTAAATAGAATTAATTATAGAGCTGTAAAACTATTAATCGTAAATCAATTAGGTAAGTTCCCCAAATTCTAAAAAAAAAGAAAAAGGAGTAGTAGCAACTCTATACTCTATAACTGATAGAAATCCAACCACTGCTGAAACACCAAATTTGCCAAGAGACATTTAGAAAATAGATGCCCTGTACATAGAATGCGAAATTCTGCGTTTCACCTGTCAAGTGGTCCCCGGGCAGGTAGGGCTGCGTCTTCAGCCATTCCCGCAGCTTGCCGATGTCTTCGGCGCTGATGTTGGGGTTCTTCTCGTACTCCTTCTCCACCGGGAACTGCTTCAAAGCGTTTGACATGGCGACTGGAAGTAGGAAACGTGAGAATTTTAGTTATTATACTGTGTTTAACATATTTGTTACATAGAATACTTCTTTTAATGTTTTATACTTTTTTTTACTTTTCTAAATGGCATTTTTTTTGTTTTGCCTTTTCCTATTTGATTGTCATCGTGGTTGCTGACATGGTATTTTTAATAATATTTTAATTTAATTGTACGTTTTTCTTTGCCTCTTATCCCTAAATACTGTCCACCTTTTCACTTTCGCCTCCTTCCGTTAAAATATTAACAATATAACCAATATTAATAAATTCAACTATAGCGGTACCTACTGAACACTAATAAGTAGAAACATTACGCTATCTATAAATAATATGTAGTTTACCGTCTCTGAGGTCAAGCGGTTAAGACCACTGACTGACTGTCTCAGACCCAGAGGTCCCGGGTTCGATACCCAGCGGGGGGTACATGTTTGTGTACTCGGTTAGGTTGGTGGTATGGCTAGTTAGTCCGCCTGGGTTGCTACCACCGTCTTATTTTAATATGTCGCCATAACATCAATGTTTGTAGCATTGTTGTGTTCCGGCAGCTAGAGATAAGATAGGCGGTAGTTGATGATTCTGGGTGGAGTGCACTTCCACCATTGTCCTTATCATTACTTAACATCAGATGTAATTAAGGCCTTAAGATATAAAAAAACGTTTTACAAGTCATCAGGCCTCTACCTCACGAGCTTAGTGTATAAGTGAAACTAATGAGTTGATCTTTATGGTTATTTACGAAGAAAAGAAACATATAACATACAAAAGCGCAACCGCTACTCTAACTACCCGGTCATTATGAGAAACTCGTATGGTGGACACTGACCGAAGCGTATCATCGTAACGTAACATGTTTGTTGCGAACATCAGAAAGTGAGCCAAACCGCTCGCCGCTCGCTCCGCCCTGTTATTGGTCAATCAGCAATGACGTATCAAGCTCGCCGCGAATGATACGTTACAGTTACGTTACAACGTTCGCTCCGCAGGCTTCATCATCAGCTCATTTTTATGTTGCCACTGCTTGGGCACGAGCCTTCCCTATGGTTGTATAGAGAGAACGGGCCATAAACCACCACGCGGACCCAGTGCGGATTGGTGGTTATTAACGACTGCTAATGCAGCCGGGACCAACGGCTTTACGTGCCTTCCGAAGCTTGGAGGAGCTCGAGATGATTAATTTTTTGGTCACCCATCCGATGACCGGCCTTTGCGAAAGTTGCTTAACCTCAGCACTCGCAGACCAGGCGCGTTGACCACTGCGCCATCGAGCTTATTATTATCGAAAAAACAAAGAAAAAGAAAAAACAACCAGTTACTACGCCGCGCCGTCATGCACTTTTAGTTCGTTAATCGCTCGCTTGTGGCGCTATCGTAGCGTTCTACGTTCCGTTATACGAAAAATGTATTTTGGAAGCGATAAATTGCAAATTGTTGAGATTGCGACTGTCACTTAAAGATCGGTGATAGGCCTGCCGTTCAGTCTCTACCATCAGGAAGTGCCGCTCCAGTGCGCTCCATTTCAGTGTGGTGTATTGCTTCATTACCGACACGCGAGGTGTAACATCCGATGGCCAAGGTCGAACGCGTCAGCGATGAACATGTATCGGTACTTTCATATTACTACTTGTACAAATCAAAATGCTTATTACATACATACATACCTCAGTGGTGTTATTAATGCTGATAGAATAAGTATTATTGTGGTTATTTTGGATCTATAAATAAATGAAAAAACAAACATACATACATACATATTTCACGTCCTGACAGACAGAGCATCAACATCACCAACTTTGGCAGCAAGCAAATGCTGACAGCTTTTGGGTCACTCACGATTGTGAGCGATTTAAAATAAAAGAATCGTGGCCCTTGTCACCCTAGATGTAATTTCTTTTTTATTCTATTAGCTGGCACATTCGGTGTTAATTAAATATTGTTCAGCTTACTACTTAGGTTGTTTGCAAATTAAGTCAGTTAATGATCGTGTCTCAATAAAACATTAGAAATTGTGAGCGGTCCAGCGAGAAGGAATGCACGTAAGTACTGTGACTGATAGAAAGAAAGTCGTATTCAAAACTCATAAATTGTTTGGCTGTTTCTGATGCTTCAGATTGATGTAGTTAAGCATACATCAAGCTACAAAAGCGGCCAAGTTGTCTTGACAACTCTTCCTGCACACTCTTTCTGCTCATTCTTATATAATATAAAATATTCAGACCAAAAATGTATGATTTTTTACTTCATGCGCGTGGATTTGAGAAAAGAAACGTCATCATCATCATCATCATCGGCCTATCTTAGTCCACTGCTGGACATAGGCCTCCCCTAAAGAGCGCCATAGCGCCCTGTCCTCAGCTTGACGCATCCAGCATCTGCCTGCAGTCTTTCGCAGGTCATCATCCCACCTGGCCGCAGGTCGTCCTACACTACGTTTACCGAGTCGTGGTCTCCACTCAAGAACACGTTTACCCCAGCGGTTGTCGGTTCTTCGCCAGATATGGCCGGCCCACTGCCACTTCAACTTGCTAATTCTTAGAGCTATGTCGATGACTTTGGTTCTCTGTCGGATGTATTCGTTACGAATCCTATCCTTCAGAGAAACTCCGAGCATAGCTCTTTCCATGGCTCGCTGAGCGCTGAAAAACGTAAAAAGAAACTTTTTTTTAAATAAAATATAGCCTATGTCACCCGCAAGGAATGTAGCATTCTACCTATCAGTAAAAGGATTTTTTGATTTTTTTAATTTTTTCCAAATCCATTCAGTAGTTTTTACGTGAAAGAGTAACAAAGATCCATCCATACTTACAAACTTTTGCGTTTATAATATTAGTAGGATTGGAAATTTTGCCGTATTGAATAACAGTACAGTACCAGTATTGTATTGGTAGTGCGATAGGTAGAATTGATTGCTTGACCTTAGCTTCACGTGAGCTGATGTCAAGTGATGCCATTACTGAGGAGCTGGCTATGTTATCTTAATAATCGGAACCCAACAAAGGTAGTACCTACTAATGATTTTTAGATCTAGATAATTTGATGGTAGCTAGACAGGACTCTTGTGATTGTACCACTTATCAAATGAACCCGGGACCTTTGGATCTGAGACCGGTGTGACAGAGGCGGATAAGTTAATCAAATTAATAAAATATTTCCTTTTTGTTATTTTTTGTTTTGTTTCGCCTTTGACAAGTATTAATAAGAACTACTATTTGGTTTTAACAAGGTTGTTAATATTTCTCGGTTGACATTTTGTCATTTTGATAGCTAGTAATATACTAACTATGCAAATCAATGGAAATTATAATAAACTCTTACAGAAGATACGGAAGTCGCATCGATTGGTTTTTTCACAAACATGTTTTGCACTTCAGATTCAAAAACTTAAATGGGGACTAAAAACCCGACTGCTAAAACAATTACATAAATAGTTATTTGTTATACAAGAGTGCAAAGTTGCTTTTTAACCGCGTGCTCAATTTTGATGACCGAGCAAGCGAAGGATTCTAAAATTGAATCACGAGCGCAGCGAGTGATTTTAAAAATTAGAATCCTAAGCGTTAGCGAGGTAATCAAAAGAGCACAAGGCGAAAAATCTTTGCACTCGAGTGCAACACGTAACTTTTCATCCCACCTCAGCGAGGAAATGACTAAATGCAAAAAAAAAAACATTTACAATCACAAGATACTTTTATTTCAGTTTAGGTATTAACTACTACATTATGATAGGTAAGTATTACAGAATAATCTTTAAATTATAACAAATAATACTTAGGTACAATTTATTTATTTATTTATTTATTTATGTAAATAATAACACAAAATTACAGTATGACACCAATACGCTTTGCTATACAAAAAAAATCAAAAAATGTAGTTATTCCTAAGTTGTAATTACTACAATAGAAACAAAAGCAAAAGGAAAAAGTAAAAAAAAAAATAGATTTATAAGTTAAAGTAAAAAATAATAATTACGAAATAATAACAATAATCATATTAATAATGTATTATGTAGTACTAATTCTTACACTATCAATCATATCACAATACCTCAGACATTTAAAGTAACGTTGCTACAGTTACTTAAGTTGAGTGTAATATTTTTGTTAGGTACTGTAATGTTGGTGTTAGTGACTTGTGTACTGATAAATTCGGCACCATGGAGGTAGAAGTAAATAGGTTTAATGATGTTTTGAATTCACAAACTTAGTGCACACGATGTTCTAAATTCAATTTACTTTATCCTCTAGCGGATAAAAACGGCTTTTGCACTCAGATATCGAAGAGCAAAAATACTCTTTCCGAGATGGGGGGATGAAAAAACAATTATATACTCGTAAAAACCGGACTAACATAAAAAATAACTGCAAAGAGAAGAAAATGAAAAAAAAACAAGCCCTACGATCCCAGAGAAATGCGAAAGTTTGTGTGTATGTGTGTGTGTATATTTGTTGCTTCTTCACGCTCAACGGATGGATGGATTTGGATGAAATTCGGCATACAGATAGTTTATAACCTGGATTAACACATAGTTTTTATCCCGATATTCTCACAGGAATGAAACTCATAATTTACTACTTAGGTCTTGGATTTGATGTTGGGAATAGAACCTACTTGGTAGTTTTTATACTTTTTATTAAAATGAAGCGGTACGAAGTCCGCCGAGTCCACTAGTGTTGAATGCAACGTGAAATATTACCTTGTCAATCTGTGATAAATGAGTATTTTATATATTGAATATTGATGGTTGTCGCAGGCGTTTTATTTTTATTTTTTATAACTTAAAGTCACTCCTACAGTCAAAACAAATCTAACGACACCTCATATGTTAAAATCCACCATGCCGTTTGAGCTACGCACCTAGCACGAGCACGCCCTACGCGTGCCAAAATAACAGACATACATACATACATACATACATACATACATACATACATACATACATACATACATACATACATACATACATACATACATACATACATACATACACTCGAAAAACATAATCCTTCTTCTGACGCAGTCGGGTAATAAATGACATGGATATTAAAGAGCTCTGGATAAGCTGGAAGTGCAACACGACCACGACGGCTTATTCCCGCCCGCTCCAAGATATTGTTCCCAAGCGCTCCAAGAGTAAAATTATATATTAATATTATATTGTAAAGTCGTTCCCAAGAGCTCCAAAAGCGTATGCAAATATATTTCTTCAAAACTTCTGATCTCCATACATTGATTCCCAGGAGATCCAAATTACATTTCAATATTAATTATAGACCTATTTACTATACCGTCACGCAAATTTTAGCAACAACGCGATTCTTTTAAAAGTTCAATGTCTAATAAATAAGGTAGACCTGTTTTGAAACTTACAATTTAAAGAAGAATAAAAATCGTCGTACAAATGCAAATTGTAACATTGAGACAACGACATCGAGGTGGGAAGTGAGTGAGATTTCATTATTTGGATGCGATTTCTCTATAATGTAAAATCACCTCCAAGATTAACACATAAAAAAACTGTGGGAAAATAATCTGGCACTAAAATATTTGACCACAATACCCCCTATAAGGGGTTGGTCGCAAACCTGTGCTAGACATTAAAACCTGAAACGAACCTTGCTCGAACTGGGAATTGAATCCAGGATACCAGGCCGTGCGCTGTGTCATTCGGCCACCCAGCTACTTTGGCAAACCAATAAAATAATCTAACGAGCGCTTGCCAACTTACGCCATCGCCAGAGGCAAAACTCGTCATTTTGTATTTTAAAATCGCTTTTGTTCATTGAAACTGTACTTAATTTTTGTGTGAGAATATAATAAAATTATTATGTCTTCTAAGATAAGTCACGATTTCTATTACCTATGTTATATGTAAAATAAACGCGAGTAGATCCGTAAAAGTTGTTTCATTTCAATGTGTAGTGTTCGCGCGTAAACTTTAGAAAACAATATGTTGTATGTCAAATCCATTATGTTGCAGATTTGTTTATTATACACTTATTATGTACGACACATTACATCATTTACCCGTAGAATTATTTATTTCCCAATATTACGTATTATCCTTGTGGTAATAAGTAGCACTTTATTAACTAGTGGCCCCCGCTCGCGACCTCGTCCGTTTGAGAACATCTACTGAATCCAATTGTGTTTCAAACCATCCAGGAACCCATTGAAATATACACAGAAAATTTCATCCAAATCGGTCCAGCCGTTTAGGAGGAGTTAGGTGGCAAACACACGTACAGAAGAATTTATATATATGTAAGAAATAAAAATATGTAAGAAAATGAAAGAAAAACACATTTATTAGGAATATTATACTGAGATACCTACAAAATAAAAGTTATATACTATTTCAAACCATATTTATTATTTACAGTAACAGTAATTATAATTACTATGACGCTCTTTGATTAGATTACTATGAATATTGATATGCCAATCAAGTTTTAAAATAAATTTTGGGCACACATATAATATGAAATCCATGCGAAGTTACTGCATTTTTTTATTATTTATATACTTATTTATTTTTACAAAGCGGTCGTTACAAAGTGATGCTCCTTTCAAAATTAAGATTTCTTGGGGCGAGGTCAGTACCCGGGTAGGTATTTAACCGCCTCAATAGTCTAGTGGTTTTCAGATCCGGAGAATCGTGGGTTCGATTCCTAGCGGGGTGTACATATTGTAGGTACGTAAGAACTCTGTTTAGTTGTAGTAAATATACCTAAAATGCGGTATGCAATAGATAATTTGAATTAGAATTTTGTACGGCTTATTTTATATTCACCTGGCTAGCTAATCAAGCTATCACTATCTTATCAAATTCTGTTAGAGTATTAAAACAATGATTATTTACTTATAATTTTACGCAAATATTGTTGCGAACAAATAGATCGAACAAATAGATCAAATAAATAGCTCGATAGATATTGATATCGATGATTGATACGAGCCACGATAGCACTGTTGGCAGTGCACCTGACCCGACATGTCATGGGTTGCGAGTTCGAATCCCGCTCGTGAAATTTTTTCAACACTTTGTCTTTTTTCAAATTATATAAATAATGTTAGTAAAATTGTTGTTACGAAAATCAATGATAAAATAGCAGGTTCCTCATTAGTTCACGGGTGAATACGCTTCCCCTTTCGGTCTTATTTTCAGCATCACGTGCGATAAAGGCCAATCATCCCTGTTGTGTTAAAAAAGAATAACCAAGTATGCCGTTTTACAAATTTATATAACCGACATACTTTTTTACAATATCTTTGAGTTATTGATATAATCTATATATTAATACGTCAAGCGAAAACTTCGAGCCCCTTTTTAAACATATGGAGGAGTGTGAGATTTGGTACAGTAAAAGTTTATATGGAGAAGGAGTCCCGAAATATTAAATGTATGTAGAATATGTGTTACATTACATTAAATAATAAATAAAATTTATTTACGCTCACACCAATTACCTAGCCCAAGATAAGCTTCTATTGAAACTCGTTAATGTGGTTAAACTAGATAACGGATAAATATACATAAACATAGAAAAACACCCAGACCTTTGGGTCACTCATCAATAAAAAAAACAGTTTTCTTTAAATTGAACCGACCGGGAATTAAACCCGGAACCTCAGAGATGGCGCGATGCGACCCGGCGCGCTTACCACTCGACCACGGAGGTCGTCAACAATGTATCAACATTGCATATTTTGTGATTACGATCGAGATTCGACCACTGAGCAACCACTAGTGTCAGTTATTTTACGCAAATTTTGTTGCGCACAAGCATAATGTAAGACTGGATAGTGCTAATAAATTTCGTCAGGTTGGACAGAGCCACGATAGCGTATAAGGAAGCGCACCTCGAATCTCGCTCGTAGAGATGTTTTCACTACTTTTCCAAAAAAAATATATTTCAGTTAAAAAAAACATTATTTCGTGTTCAGCTCGTGAAATAAAATTCTGTTAATCTTATCATACCCAAATTTTAAACATTGTCCATTTCTCTTTCAAAAAGAAAAAAAGAAAAATGTATTAATTAATTAAAATAAAAACAATCTGACACTCACCAATAAGCGTACCTGTTATCCTCAATCACAACAATCACTGCAAGGATAAAAAAAATAATAGCCGATGATTGATCCACTGATATCACGAACTGATAAACAATATAATTAATCGGTTGATTAATGCCCAGTTATGTTGGAGTGCGCGTGATTGCGGAGGCGCACCAACGTGCACTGAGAAAAATCGGACACGCTACTCGCCTAAAGAGTAAGAGACGCGACTAAAGATACAAACAGTGAAATATACAAAAACAGTAATACCATAAAATGTTTAGAAAATAATGTAATATTAATTAGCTGCTAAACATTTACAACAACTCGATAACGACAGCAGCCAGTCGTAATTTACAACTAATTAAGCTTTTGACGTGTATAGCACACGTAACACACTGAAACGCTATTCAAATGTCTTCTTCTTAAAGATACTATGCACAGATATATAACATAAATATATTATAAATGTAACTTAAATATGTTATGACACACACTTAATACTTATGACTGGCTTTTATCGAGTGCCTAGTAGTAAGTAGTCACCACGCATTGCCGATGAGGAGCTCGATGGCGCAGTGGTTAACGCGCCCGGTCTGCGAGTGCTGAGGTTAAGCAACTTTCGCAAAGGCTGGTCATCGGATGGATGACCAAATCTTTATCATCTCGAGCTCCTCCGTGCTTCGGAAGGCACGTAAAGAAGTTAGTCCTGGCTTCATTAGCAGTCGTTAACAACCACCAATCCGCACTGGGCCCGCGTGGTGGTTTATAGCCCGTTCTCCCCTCGTGCCCCAGCAGTGGGGACATAAAATGAGCTGATGATGATGATGATGATTATTGCCGATACAGACTCCTTAGATTGTATGCATCTGTGCCGGAAATACTGCATCTCATAATATGCAAAGCGGAGCCCATAAATCCAAGAAATAATTGGTTGCCAGCTAATATTGGTCTTAACGAATGGACAACAGCAGCACACAGCACTAATTCTAAGAGATTTTATCTACATTTTACAAATATATAAATAGAGGACCGACCACAAAAATAAGCGCTCAGACGCTTTATTTAATACAGGAGCTTATTTTTTTATACATAATGACATATTGAGATTCTTGTAAAAAATTGTTCAGTAGATTGGTTGGTATGTAGTCCCTTTAAAGGTACTTTAAAGGTGCTTTAAAGGTAATGTTAGTAATATTCAAATGGCAGCCAAACACGCAGCAAAATTACTGGTCGGTAGTTCACTACTGTCTGAGAGACTGCACACTGGAGCACGTTTCCGCCTTCAATTGTTCATAAGATTGTATCTCTTCCATGCATTTTATTTGGCTGTGACATGTTCGTAACGATGGGAATGCCCTCTGAATGGTAATGTGCTATAAGCAAGTAAGAAGCTTACGCTACGAGAAGTGTTGCGAAAGGATTTCTTGACGATTGTTAAAAATAATACTGTACTCGTTTTAGCCAAAACTTATAATCATCATGTTTCTAAGTTTCTAAGTTTTTGTTTCATATTTTACCTTAAATGTTGCATGTTTTCAAAATTCAAAATTCAAAATCATTTATTCAGTTTAGGCTACAAGTAGCTCTTATGAATGTCACTATGCCATCGGTTCGTAAGTCTACTCTGGGCGGGAGATCTTGTACTGAGAAGAACCGGCAAGAAACTCAGCATGTGTCCAGCTCTTTTCTCCCTTACAGCGTCAAAAATATTGGAAAATGCCCGATCATAGCAGGACACTTTCCATTACAATAAATTTTATTTAAAATTATTAGTTTAACTTTTAGTTAGTCTTCTATTTGTCTTTATGGCCGTTTCTTTCAGTAGGTATTGGTAATTCGGGTCGCAAGGCCAAGTAAACAGTTATTTGGTTTCCCAAGGTTCAGGCACAGTCTAGTTTGGGAACCTCTGGTAATTGTACTGACTCAATCCGCCTTTGGACATTTTAAATTATGTATTTTTAAACACAAATGTACTATACCTACTTTAGTGCAATAAAATTTATTATTATTATCAGTATCTTAATACGCGGGGCTGAGGCTTTGTCATATTCACAATGTAGGTTTGCGGCACCACTGATCGGCCCTTTAAGCCTTTACGTTTCGTTACATCGAAAAACTGTACTGCGTACGATTATATTGCGAAAATATATATCATACAATTAGTCGTGGGAAAAACGTATCCCTAAAAAGATTGGAACATTTACATCTGCAACAGTACAATGTTCCGAATCAGTGATATGTTTCATTTGGAACAATTGGAAAAAACGAGTTTTTTGAAACTGAGTAACATAATATTCACGCAGATTTGTATCAGATGTGAAACTTGCAACTGAAACCACGTCGATTTTTTTATTATAATGAACTTTTTTGTTAACGGAATATTTTATAACAAAGAATTAAATCGATTTTCCTTCATAGGTACTTTTTCAGGCTTAGGACTGACAGCTAGTTTATCTACTAACATGTTGGTAGCTGGCGTATTTAAAAATCGATTTTATATATAAGTATGTACACTCTACAATACATATCTACATATTAAAATTTAAAAAAAGTATTATTGAGACTTTATCGTCTTTTAAAATCGTTCGACGGCTATTTAGAGTTAGGCCGGCACTCTTATCATTATATCGTTATTTCAGTCACTCTTCCACAAGCGCGCGAAGTTCGCTTTCGCTTCTCTCTCTCTCACCACTCGCTCTTGTCGTTCAGTCTGTCGACTCGTCGCCGCGTCGCTTTCGTCGCCTCGTCGGCCGCAGTGAGCGAGTTCCAAATGAAACATTTTATACTAGGCAACTGTTCCGGAACATTTGTATCAGTTTCATGTTTCAGAACACTGAGTCGGTTCCCTAAAGAGCGACACACGTCTACATACAATTTTCTTACGTAACATACCATCGCAATAACAAGATGTCCATTGAACAAGGCTTCACAGTATGATAGTTTCGCAATAAAATCGTTCGCAGTACAGTTTTTCGATGTAACAAGGCGTCGCAGTATAGAGATGTCGTTGAAAGGTTTTCGAAGAAACAAAATTCGATGAAACGACTTTCGCACTCAAGTAGGTAACCGGTTAACTTCATTTATTGAAACTTCAACAACGGGTTAAGATATTTTTTTTACAGTCAATAAGTATACTTTAAGAAATTGCATTTGACCAACATTTGGGTAAGCCTGATAGTGACACCAATGGTAGTATAGGGGTCAGTAACTGATTTTAGTCTTTAACAACAGTTGAATACGGGGAGCGGGAACGGGGGAAGGTCCGAAGTAAAACAATTATATGTTTAATTATTACATGATTAGCTTACGATTAAATATCTTTGGAATTTTGTTTATATTTAACAGTTACTGCTATTACGTCACTACACGTCACTACGTATTAGATCAATCAATAGATTGACTATCGAAAGCATTACACACATCTGTTTAGTGATAAATATGACTGTTTATACTCAAGTGTATGATCTCCGTGTTTCGGAATGCATGTAGAGCCGTTGGTCACGGCTTCATAGCAGTCGTTAACAACCACCAATCTGCAATGGGCGCGCGTGGTAACCACCACGCGGGCCCATTCTTCTTATCCATAGGGATAGCCTAGGGAAGGCTCGTGCTCCGGCACAGTGGGGACATAAAAATCAGCTGGTGATTTTGATGATGACGACTGCTTGTTAACGACTGCGAATGCAGCCGGGACCAACGACTTTACGTGCCAAGAGCTCGAGATGATAAATTTTTGGTCACCCATCCGATGACCGGCCTTTGCGAATGTTGCTTAACCTGCACTCGCAGACCGGGCGCGTTAACCTCTGCGCCATCGAGCTCCTCCAATGATGATGACATATTGTTAAGCTATTATCAAGTTGGTGAAAATGAGGTACCTATAGGCAACGTAGGTAAAGTACCAACATAATTGCGATATTACGTCTCATTCACTTGCAGAAGGCATAGAAGAGTTTATTTAAATGTCTCAGTTAAGTATTTCAACACAACCTCACTGTTACTTACGGAACACACAAGAGACACACTTAACTTTAATTTAAATTAAGTCTTTACAAGCAAGGCGAAGCACTGGCGTTTTGACAGTAATCTGACTTTGTAATTGGGTGAACGAACCAGTGTTCATTGGGACTCCACACCCTCATAACATCAGTTTATGAGGGACTCCATCCCAACGTGAGGTCAGCTTACGTTGTGGTTGTAGGTAGTGTGTGTAAACCGTGTACTCGTAACACACGCATTTCACTCCCGTAAATTAGATTTGTGTTTATTTTTTTTTTCAATAATTTATGTACGCACGCAAAACTGTCTTTTTTTACAGAAAATAATTAACCAATTTCACTTTTTATTTTTAAGTGCTAATAACTGCACAGGCTTGCGGAAAATCCCGGTTCGTTTCCTGGCTGGGTCGGGGAGGCATTTAATTTGTATTTTATAAATATTTCATTCAGCTTCAGTGCAGCCATTAGCACTTAAAAATAAAAAGTAAAATTTACTATAGCGTTGTGTCATCAAATTTGTGGTATTTCATCTGTAAAGATGAATCTGCATAGCCATCGGTTGCAATAACCATTGGATAGATGGCACTGTGCCGCTAAAAAGCACTCAAAAATTAAAAAGCAGTGTAAACATTAATTGCTTACGTCAGCCTTCCCGGTAGCATAATGGTCAGTACAGCCGCCCGGATTGCGGTAGACCCAGATTCCTGGCTGGGTCGGGTAGGCATTTAGTTGTTTCAGTGTATTTTACAAATTTTTAAATAATTAACCATATGACATCTACATAAAGTTCAAAGTCTGTTGAGAAAATTTGACACACAAACAAACAGAAAGGAGAATTATGGGCGTTGCTTATTTCATTGTTTTTATTTTATTATTTATATCATCGTATAAAATACTTGCTATAAATATTTGTATAAGCACTCCATTAACTTCTTGCTATAGTAAGTTCGCTGCTAAATCATGGCTGCGATAGTAAGCGCCTTTTTTTCTAGTTAAGAGCGTGCATTCTATTTCGCGTAAGTCAAAACCTCCGCGATCTCGAAATCGTGTTGTAGTGTGCGTACGTACACATATGCATCAGCTAGACAGTGGCACAAAATAAGGTGACCTAGAAGATAATCTCAATACTTAACGCGCTCAAGCGACGCATACATAGACAACCTCTCACAAACACGGATCTCGGAACGGCTCGGAACATTTTGAGCGCAGCTGTTGCGAGATTCCGTGTCCGTGATAGGTTGTCTATATGTCTGCGTTGCTCGAGCGCCTTTGTATGAAGCTTAACTTCTGTAGTCTCCTTATTTTGTGCAATAACGACGGTGACGTGCACTGTCGTAGGATGAATTTTGATACTTTCATTATTTATTTGTACAAGTTTGTGCTATTTAGTGAATTTGGCATATTCGTAAATTCAGGTATTTATCTCCGATTGTTTAAATAAGTTGTTATATATTTTATTTCTTACTAATCATTAAGTTAAATTATTAGACAGCATTTTAGGAAATATGGTGTGGTCGACAGTTCGATTTAATTCGATATAATATTGGTGAACCAAAGAATTGTTGAGCCAAAGAACCAAAGAACTTTCGTACGTACCATCCCAAGAGCCGCGACATTATAGATTATTTCCATTATTTTTTATCTATAGCACAAACTACTTAGTTTGAGACTTGGCTCGGGCCTCGAGCTCAACTCACCAAAGATTTCTCACAATCGGATGAAATGTATAAACCTACACAAAGAAGAAAGAAACAAACAAAATAGTTATTTGTTATACAAGAGTGCAAAGTTGCTTTTTAACCGCGTGCTCAATTTTGATGACCGAGCAAGCGAAGGATTCAAAAATTAGAATCCTGAGCGTTAGCGAGGGAATCAAAAGAGCACAAGGTGAAAAATCTTTGCACTCGAGTGCAACACGTAACTTTTCATCCCACCTCAGCGAGGAAATGACTAAATGCAAAAAAAAACATTTGCAATCACAAGATACTTTTATTTCAGTTTAGGTATTAACTACTACATTATGATAGGTAAGTATTACAGAATACTCTTAAAATTATAACAAATAATATTTAGGTATAATTAAGAAAAATTTAAAGTAACGTTGCTACAGTTACTTAAGTTGAGTGTAATATTTTTGTTAGGTACTGTAATGTTGGTGTTAGTGACTTGTGTACTGATAAATTCTGCACCATGGAGGTAGAAGTAAATAGGTTTAATGATGTTTTGAATTCACAAACTTAGTGCACACGATGTTCTAAATTCAATTTACTTTATCCTCTAGCGGATAAAAACGGCTTTTGCACTCAGATATCGAAGAGCAAAAATACTCTTTCCGAGATGGGGGGATGAAAAATATATTTTATTCAAGTTAACTTTTTGAAGGCTGTTTTCGATAGTCCAAATCTGGGGGCACGGTTAGTGCCCCCGCCAAGACGAGCCAAGCGAAGCAACGCGCAAGGGCACTATTACCTACCTTTTCTTGAAGCGCTTCGTCGTTTTTTTAACCCTTCTCACTTGGGTTTGGATTATTCCAGATAAACAAAATTTGTTACTAAAATATAGTTATTTATAACAGAAAAGTAATTAACAGTGAATAAATGTGTCACCTTACGCCCGTAATATTATAGGATTATAGCTAGGAAGCAGGTGGGTGTATTAAACTATTGCTGAAAACAAAAATCATTTCATCATTATCATCAACATCAACTCATTTTAATCGCCTCTGTGGTCTAGTGGTTAAGACCACCGGTTTAGACCAAAAGGTTCAACTCAGTTTGGTTGGTGGTAGGGCTTGTTTTTCCGCCTGTCTAGCTTTCTAGCTAGACAGGCTAGAGAAAGATGGTGGTCCATCTTATCTAAATATGTCAATAACATATCCACAACATCAATGTTTGTTGTGTTCCGACAGCTAAAAGTTAAAATAGCCAGTGCCTCACTAGTTGAGGACTCCGGGTGAAGTGCGCTTCACCCGGGTTCATTGGCCTTATCATCAAGTGAAATCAAAGCCTGTGCTTACCCGTAAAATATTATTTAAATATATATATATATATATATCACCACCACGCGGCCCCAGTGTGGGTTGATGGTTGTTAACGACTACTAAAGCAGCTGAGACAAACAGCTTTACCTGCCTTCCGAAGCACGGAGGAGCTCGAAATGAAAAATTTTTGGTCACCCATCACATGACCGACCCTTGCAAAAATTGCTTAACCACAGCACTCACAGACCAGGCGCGTTAACCACAAGGAAGGAAGTACAGACGGCTGCCGAGATACCTAGGTACGTAGATAGCTAGTAGGTTGGTACCACTTTCTAGAAATAAGGATAAATGCTGCATAGTCGAGCGCCAACCTAGATGCAGGCGTGAATAAACCGGACTGCGACTGTGGGTTACATCAGGCAAACAAAGAGGAGTGTAGGAACCCACGTTATAGAACACATAACCGACGTCAAGCATAGGCGCGAAAATAAGTCTGCAGTATGCGAACATGCCCCAACCATTACATCAGATTCGATAAACTTTAAATACTCGCTAGAGAACAACGATTCATCCCTAGGATGATACGCGAGGCTATTGAAATTTAAAAAACATCCTAATTTCAATAGAGAAGATGGTTGGAATTTACCACCGGCCTGGGGATCCCATCATATATACTATTAAATCTCAGCCCCAACACCATACTGCCAGACCAAAGGATACTGTAAACCCTTACTGCGTGAAATGGAACGCACGTCATTAAATTTATAATGAGGGTATACAAGCTACCACCTAATTATAAGACGACCAACACCTCAGTCTCCCTGTGACCACGGACCCTGGAAAGGATTCGAAACATCAGGATAAACATTTAATCAAATTGATGTGTAAAAAAAACGCGAGTAGATCCGTAAAAGTAGTTTCATTTCAATGTAAAAGTAGGTTCAAAATTTTTGTACAATACTTTTAATAAATAAATAATAATCATAATCAAATCATAACCATCCAGATCATAACTTACCTTTTACAAGACGGGCGCTTACCAGCTTACGTTTATTTTTATTACTTTGCTTACCGCTAAATTGCTTACTTTTGTTACTCATGTTTGAAAACATTAACGATACAAACATTGTGTACAGCTTTTATTATAAAAGCAAAAAAATGTGCTTATTGAATATAGTGACATAAAAAATTCACGATAGGTTTACAGTCAACATTATTACTTGCCAAAGTATCAAAATTGTTCGATTACGCTATAATTTCAGTGTAAGAAAAAAGAAATTTGTGCGTGTGTGTGTGAGGCTGGAGACAAGCGATACGTCCTCTCGTTGGGAAAACCCGACGCGTACTAATCGGAAAAATTTTACGGGCGCTATTATATAGGTCACTTTAGAAAATTATTACTAATAACTGAATATGTAAATTGTTAAGAAAAAAATACGAAACGTTAAAATAATACCTCTTTATTCATAAAAAAATATAAATGTATTAATAAAATTGGCTAATCATTGTAAAAAAAAAGTTTAAATGTACAGATTTGGGCAGTTTTGAATTATTCTTTTCTGTGAAAAGTAAAGCGAATTTTGTAATTTGGTCTCTATATGGAACTCGTTGATAATATATTCTTTAAGGAACAAAATATCATAAAATAAATTTTCATTCAATAACAGCTATACTCTGCGTCAAAAATGCCTCTGACCTGCCTTTTGAAAAACCCGCTTAAACAAATTGTCTTTATTTGAAAAAACCGTTGATAAATAAATTTATTTTACTCTATAATTCCCTTGTTTAAGACTTCTTCTTTCTAAAACTGACGTTTTCATCAATGATACTCCTTGTATTCCAAAGGTATCTCTTTTGAAAAAACGCATATTCAGTGATATTTTGTTTAAAATGGAATGCACGCTCTTAATAAGCAAATACAGGCATTACACGTATTTCAGAATCTACATAAATAAAACAATTACTGTATGTTTAACATAATGTAACGTTTATTATAATCCAGTGATTACATTCGTTTATAATATTATAGTTAATAATAATTGAAGGAAGACAGTAATTTCCCAAAACACAAACAAATTGCTCAACTTATGTCGTTAGTTTGAAATTACGTAATCATTATACAACGATCCGTGTTAGTACGACGCGTGCACGCAAACCTATCCAAAACTGTCGAATTTCTTCAATACATTTTCAGTCGTATCCCGTAGCGTATAAAGTTCAAAGACTATTGAGGAAATTTGAGAGTTGGTGGTAGTCTAATGCGCAGGCATACATCACCCATACAATGATCACGACGATGAACCACTGCTATGTATGTATCGGCTGCCGGGAAGGCAGTGCCGACACAGCAGTGGGAGCTGAAGGATTAAGAAGGCTCTTGCAATGTCCCTCGACATCTCAAAGGCCTTTGACAGGGTTTGGCACGCGAGCCTTATAAGCAAGCTCCCATTATTTGGTGTTCCTGCTACCTTTTGCGCTTGGATATCTGATTTTCTGAAGGGAAGAACGATACGCGTTGTCCTCGATGGCTACTCATCTGACAAAAAGGCTATCGATGCCGGTGTGCCTCAGGGATCGGTTCTATCCGCAACCCTATTCCTGCTTCATATAAACGACCTGGTTGTGCCCGGTACTTTTGGGTACACAGACGACAGCACCGTTACGGATAGATACATGTCGAGTGCAAAAGCTGCCAGACAAGATGTCGACTCTTGTCGAGAGGCCATGGTTAGCCGCTTGAACGAAGCCCTCCAACCATCCATCCATACCATCTGGCTGCTTTGGACTCGATTGAAAAACGTGCTAAGAGACTCATTGGTGACCCTGCCCTAATAGACGCCAAGCTGCAAAGTCTAGAACATCGGCGTAAGGTGACTCGTCTATCGGTCTTCTACAGGATTCATTTAGGGGAGTGCGCGAAGGAGTTGCACGACCTAATCCCACCATCCACACCATGTCGTACGAGCCGATTCGGTTTAACTTTTTTAATAGCGTACAACTAGGGAATGGAACGCGCTGCCTGCGAGTGTGTTCCCTGAAAGGTATAATCTGAACCTCTTCAAGGCCAGAGTGAATAGGCTATTTCTAGGCAGGCATGTTACATCCTCGACCGCACCGTCACTTAACATCAGGTGAGCTGTGGTCAATTGCCTGCCTATAACCAATAAAATTAAATTAAATTTAAAAAAACTAAACCGAGTACAAAACCTGCCGCTGTAAAACGAAATCAGGACCTCCGAGTATGAAACATCGTCGTCTTTTTTCTCGTTCGTATGTATGATTTTTTTATATATGCAGGAAAGCATAGAAAACGATGTCTAAGCTAGATACGTAAAGACACCGTGTACACTGTGGTATAAGAAATGGGGGGAGGGGGGCTCGTAAAAGAAATAAGTGTGAGAAAATCACCTGAGGACTGAGGGAAAATAACTCGCACTAGGCATGTGAGTTATTTTTGACGGCTGCGGTTTGACATTCGATCACGTTAACGATAACGAGAATTTGTATGGTAAAGTTTTAACTCAGCTCGTATGTCGCTAGAAGGCGCTGCTTCAATGCCACACTAATTTTCGTTTTCGCAAACGCAATCGAATAAATACGGATAGCAAACAAAAGTCACACTAGGCACTCCGGGTGTGTTGTGCGAGTTTTTATTGCCATTCGATCACATTAACGAAACTGAGAATCAGTAGGGCATTGGTGATACACGTGGTGAGTAAAAACGTTCCCTTAAAATCCTCGGTTTCGGCAAATAAAACACGCACTCGGCAGCCATTATTTTCAAAAATCGCACTTTATAGACCGTAGCCTACGATGGGCTACGATGCTTCAATTTTAGCAACGCAACCTCTTATTAAATAATATTTATTACGATTTGTTTTTACGAGTATTTTACTCGCTCAACTCTAAAGCTGAAGCTCCGGCCCCGATATCAGTGCTCAGTAGAACTTTAAATTGAATATCCTTGTAATATATATTTACCTATTAGCTATGTGAAATTATTTGCCTATATTATACTGGAATGTTCAGCAGTGGAACTCTGTATAGTCTTATGATGATACTGATGACGATGATATTATACTGTCCCACTGCTGGGCACAGGACTCCGTCATTAAAATGAATTCATCGCTACAGTTGATGGGTATTGTTTTAACCACCGCGTCTGCCAAACGTCATCACAAACCCGAGCTATCAAAAATATCTAAAACACCCTTTTCACACTGCCAACGATCCCTTTACAGATTTTATCAACTGAAAATCAAAACATAGATTCATATTTACAATAATAGTAATTAACGATATTATCCATGGTACCCAGTTCACTCAAGACATAACTAGTGTTTTCCTTGCAAGATAACCATAGCAAAATCATTTTCTAGTACTTAATAATAAATTATTACTGAAGGCGTTGAAAACAAAACAAAAACGAGTACTAGAAAGAAAACTACATTATTTGTCTTTGGGTTTGTATAGTACAATACTCATAATATCAATCAATTATCATCTATTATTCATCAAATAATTAATTGAACTACGTAAATCAAAACAAATAAATTTAAAAATTCTGTAGAAGATACAACGACAGGTATTTTAAAACGAAATTTTTATCTATTTTAATAGATAACTAATCTAGGAAAATAAAATAAGTAGGACATGTCAAATGCATTTCTTAAAACCTTGCACTACTTATTTATATTATTATGAATGCTAAATATATAACATCATTAGGTATATCTAATAACAAGAACAAATACAATTAATCATAGGAACCTTATATAATGGAAATTTTATTGTTGTATTTTTTTGTCCAAAAATAAAATTTAAACAAGCAAAAAGAATCACTGTTTCCGCCCGGGATCGAACCGGGGACCTTGTGCGTGTGAAGCACACGTGATAACCGCTACACTACGGAAACTGTATCTGCAGTGACGAAAATAACGTTTTTTATCCTCTTAGCTTGACAAGAATGGCGCATGCGTGCTGCAGTGATTTGTTTGTCCCCAGAACAAAACCTGCTGAGAATTTGTAGTACGATCGCCATGGACTAATAATATATCTAATTCTTGTAAATATGTATTATATAATCTGAATCTCGGAAACGGCTCCAACGATTTCATGAAATTTAGTATGCAGGGGGTTTCGGGTGCGATAAATAATAATATATTAGTCCATGACGGTCGCGAAAACTTTGAAAAAATTACAAAATAAGTAAAGTAAAATGCAAAGTTAAAGTAAATAGTTGGAGTAGTATTTCGCTTTATTTGAACAGAAAGGTAATTTAATAAAATAGAGAGTATTTATGCGTATATATTTATAATTTTATTTATGCTAACACATTCAAATATTAAGTATATGCAATTTAAAAAGGTTGGTGTTTTCAATACAAATACAATAAAGTAAAAAAGTCTTAAGTTTTCTATAGATTATTGTAAACTAACTAGGTTATAAGTATGTACTTATAATCTAACTATTATATTATTTGCCTCTTTATATTATATATTAGGCAAAATATACTTTTAAAATTTCAAATACATTTTTTTAACGCACGAATTGTAAGAGCGTTATCAAATAGTTGAAGTGTCATACTTAAATTTATGTAAACTGTACACGAATAGATCATATAATAGGTTACTATAGTTTTTTAGATTTTAGCCAATCCTGTGCTCGCTCGATGCCAAGAGATTGAAAGTGATGTAACGGATAAAACCAGTTTCAACTATCGACATTAATACTTTTTTTTAGACGGTAAGCCCCCAAATGAGATAAGGTCCGCTTGTGGAACCTACGGACACTTGCGACACTAAATGCGTCGCCGACCCTAAAGCCTCAGTTCTTATACTTTTATGCCCTGTGATTTCACTAGATCTATGAGCCTACTCTTCAAACTTAAACGCACAAATGTTAAACAACGCTTCTTCACAACAGAAATCAGGTATCAGAGTCGTCGCTATCCAGTTAGATTCTGAGCAGAATCCTTTTTTTTATATGTAATCAAATAGCTGCACAGTGCATAACATTTTACGCATATAAATATCTTAGGCATATGTCTTTTTAGTTCCCTGACGTTTTCTTTGAGTTGCATCAGTAATGGTTGCGGGCTGTCTGCTGACGTGGTGTTACTCCTCCACTTTCAATCTTTATCCACTAAGTATCACATATAAATTAAACTTCTGACATACACAACACTAACAGCGTCCCCGTTACATACAGACGTTTGCACATCAACCTACCCAAAACTGTCACATTTATTCAATAAATAGTATATAATAGTATAATTTCGAACAGGTCATAAACCGCCACGCGGGCCCAGTGCGATGCGGTGGATGTTAACGACTGCTAATGCAGCCGGAACCAGCGGCTTTACTGCCTTCCGAAGCACGGAGGAGCTCGAGATGATACATTTTTGGTCACCCATCCGATAACCGGCATTTGCGAAAGTTGCTTGCTGTTCAAAGTTACGAATGGCCGGAAAACGTTTTTCTTATCATTTCGATATCATCGATAGAAGACGGTCCCCTCCCTACAGTCGTGAGCCGTCTTGGAAATCGAAAGTGATGCGCCTGAGAAGCAGGTCAGGCCAATGGCTGGTGCAAACAGTCGCATCACATCCTTAGCAGCCATAAGGATTATGTACGCCTTTAAATTTTTAATTAATTTTTGTTTTTAAAATATATTGTAAGTATTATATAAAGTATTTTACTATGTATACATTTATTTACATCGATCATAGATTACTAGTGTTTAATCTAAAATAAAAAATACATGTGTATTAACGCCTCGGTGGCCCAGTGGTAGAGCGCTCGGCCCGATACCCGAAGCCCCGGGTTCAATTCCCAGGTCGGGCAAAAAGTGTTTCGGATTTTTCGATGCATAGCCCGGGTTTGTGATCACCAACCCAAATTTGGCAAGTGTGGTGGTTAAACCGTTACCTATTAATTGTAGTGATGACTTGATTTCAATGATGGATGCCTTTGCCCAACAGTGGGACAGTTATAGGCTATATATAATATATATGTTTACTATGTATTACCAAAATTAGCAGTAAGTCGTTGTTATAGTTTGCATGTTGTGGCTACTTTAATTAGTTGTGTATCTTTGTTTATATATGTATAATGTTGTGTGTATAATATTAAGTTTTCATGTAACACATTTTACTAGTCCTTAAATAAAAAATATAAAACAAAATAAATTATCGATATTGATCAAGAAACATATAAATACACACATATTTGGCTTTGTGGCAATAACTTTATATCGATGTTGCTATATCTATATATTAATACGTGAAGGCAAATCTTTGCATCCCTTTTCAAGCGCTATACGTGCATGGAGGAGTGTGAGATTTTGCTTAAAGTTCACATGCAGGAGTGGAGAGATTAAATAAATGTACAAAGTGTAACATTACAATGTTACGGTTTAATTCACTAGTTCGTGTTTATAGCGTAATATTTGAACAATATTACCAGTATCGTGTGTAATGAATAGTGCTTAAAAGGTATATTACAAATATATTGTACAAAAAACTGCCGCCAGCGATGTCTTAAATAAGAGTAATGAAAGCGTTCGCTATTAAGATATAAAGCAGGTTGCACGAGAACTCACGATTATCTCCGAAATGCCTCATGATAGCCGTGACATTTTGCATCCAATGCATCAACGTTATGACGAATAGAATTAATTGCGAAAACACGAGAAATGGCGAGCAACAGAACCTGTATCATAAACTCTTTATCGTTCCAATAGTCGATTTATTGGTTCACATTTCACACACCTTTGCTAATTAACTTGTAAATACGAAAGTCTGTATGTTTGTTTGTTTTTCATAAACGACGTAACTGAGCAACTGATCGACCTGATTTTTTTGTGGATTTGAGAGTGAGGGGGCAGGGAACTGGAAGTTTTTTTTATTCCCAGCAGTAAGACATACTAGTCATAACAGTTTACTAGCTGTTAGCTAGCTAAGCTACGAGTATCTTACTGGATAGCTTTATATTGTTCAACAAACAAATTTTTGTTAATTTATTACACAAACAGGAATTTGTCGCGATAAAGTTGATTTACGCGCAATTAATTTTTTTTACTATTAACTAACGTTAAATTTTATATAATATATTATTTTATCATTTTATGTCAAACCTAAACAGGGTCCATGGTCACGGTAAAACGAAATTACGGCACACTACGCTATGTAGATTCGTAAAATGTGTTTGTTTATTAATTATACACTTAATATTTCAAAAGTAATAGCGTGCAACGTGCGAAATATACTTACTAGGAAACCTAATTGCTTTAATACATTATAGCTCTAAATTCGTTAAGGAAACATAATTAACTAGCTCTTGTAACCTAGGAAACCCAGCTTCCTTATTTGTTGCGCCCTTTCGTAGAACCCAAGACCGGCTTACTGAGCACCACGCATGCCCCGTTCCGAACACTATGTTGCTGCACTCCGGAATCATGAAACTAGTGCTTATTGCAAGGGGCTAGGGGTGAAGGGCATGGTGTGAAATAAGACTAAATAAGTGCATGGAGAATTAATCACAGCCACGCACGGTTCCGTCAAACTGAATCAGTTTTTGATACGGTCTGCATAAAATTGTGTATGCAACCGATTTGAAAATAAGTTTAGAATATGGCTTTTAATATTTATATAAATAAAATACAGTGAAGAAATTAAACGCCCACCCGACCCAGCCAGGAATCGAACCTGGGTCTTCCGCAATCCGGGCGGCTGCACTGACCATTATGCTACCGGGAAGGCTGACGTAAGCACTGAATTTTTCCACTGCTTTTTGATTTTTGAAATGCGTTTTGAGCAATTAACACTTAAAATAAAAGTAAAAGTTTAATATAGCTTTTAAGTGTAAGGAAGCAACTTGCGGGTTCTTGGCGGGAACGTGAAGAGTACCTAATGTATGCGGTTTTATTTATTTTCTAAAAATTTTATTATGTCGAATATTAATGTGAAATAATGTTGGATTATTAACCGTTATGTGTTCGTGAGTGTGCATGAGTGTTGGCAAATGAAACAAAACAGTGCAACGTCACTTTTCAAATTATCTCAAGAAGTCTGCGTGAGGTCTTAGTAAAACCCCACATCTTTACTGAAATACTCGAGGGTTTGAGAGCATATTATTTCTTACTTCTCATTTCTATTATCATTTATCATCATCGTACAAGAAGGAAATATTGTTTACCTGTATTACTTGAAAGAAAAATTACTTTGACACTGGCTAAATGTGCTAATCATACGAAGCCATCAAATAAAGGAAAAAAAAGTTAAGTAGGTAGCACATAAGATAGATATTTTAAAAGAAAACTGTATTAGTTTCAGTTGATACTTGCATAAAATAAAATAAAACCTAAACTATAATGTGTACATTTAAAGATCAAAGATCAGTTGCCCAGCTATGGGACCAGTTAGGCTAACTTTTTTTAAATGAGGTTGGTACTTTCATAAAAACTAAAACTAAGCCAAAATGTAATACTTTCAAAGATCATAACATGCCGACGGTACTTCGGGCCCATATGTGACGCAACGTGGTGGAAAGCGGCCGCACCCACCGTGGGAGCTCGCTTATCAGCCTATCCTGCATCTGGGCTGCATGGCTGTCTGATAGCACGCGTGCGTCCACGGCCCAGCCTCATTAAACAGTCCTTGTACGACAGTACTGTTCTGAACTAATGTGGGTTAGTCTTCAGGGTTGTCTCTGAAGAGTCTAGAATTAGTGACGCTTATCCTTTTCTTTGTTGTTTTTTATATACATTGCACGGCAAATTACACTCCACCTGATGTTAAGTGGAAACGAAGTCCAGACGCGAAGACAACCGGTGCAGCGCGAAAATAACGCAGTCACCCCCACTATGCCGGCCCACAAGGTGCCTTATTTGTATGTTTCCTAACACTACAAAATACAGTTACATTTTTATTAATTTTAATATTTAAATTTGCTGGTGGATGTTATGCCTGTCTTGATTTTCGGGAGAGACCAAAATAGTAGATCTGTGGTTTGTTTTGTTAGTATCTTGGCCGTTTGAATGTTTAACTACCTTCTCTAGGCACGATAAAAATAAAAATATTTATTTTTAAGGAACTACATACAGAAAGAAGTATTACAAAAACGAGTATCGAAAAATTTGCAACGTTACAAACGTTTTGTTTAATATTATATCTACCAAAACAGACGTCTATAATACTGATAATATAAAACGCAACTTTAATGGAGATATTTTCTTTGTCAGAACGCGTAAATCTCTGTTGAGGCTTTCTGTAGGTATTCAAATGATAGTTATCCTAAAAGTAAATGGATTAGTAAATAAATAATAAACCTTTACATTCTTTATATAAGCACATCAAACAACACTTTTAAACATACATCGGGATCTATAGATACTGCAGCCAAATCCAACCAACTGACGATCTGAAGAAGGCTGTACAACTTTTTGCAACAAACATTTTTTTCGCAACCGTATCGCAATAAGAAAACTGTTATATATAACCGGCAACCAAACGTTTTTTCGTAAAACCTTCGCCTTGAGTAGGTACCATCGGCACTCTACCAGAAAGACGATTCGGCGCGGATCAACGTGATGTTATTTTCGTCAATCCGGTTAGGGTTGAATGGAAACCGTTTTTCGGTTACTTAATCATATTAAGTGAACAATTCATATTTTTGAACCGATCGGAACGCCTCAAAGAATCTTGCTGGGGACGGGGATCCGCTTGCGTGTTGTAACTCTTTCTAGAAACCCTTTGTGGATGTTTCGATCAATTGGCTTGAGCTTTTAAGTTTCTCGCCGCCCACAAAATGTCCGGTGCCGCTGTAAAGGACATGGGTGGCTGTCCAAAGTCTCTCCAAAAAAGCTCTACTTATATAAAAAAATTAAAGGGCCTGGTTAGCAGAGCAGTCGCCCGGTCGCGAAACTCTCAGGTTGTTTTCAAGTTGTCTTGATTTTCCAAGTGTTTTTTTTTTCTTAAATCTAGTTGGATCTAAGAGCATTTACACATTTCAATATCCCGTACTAACTTCAAAATTCAAATTTTAATAAAACCAATAAGCTTATTTTAATAAAGCTTTAAATGGTTAAAGAATGTTCAGAGAAATAAATAGAAAAATCTTTTTGCGAACCATTTATTTAACTGAATTTATGCCACCTTATGCTTTATTCAAAGCCTACTGTACTTTCAAATTATCATCAAATCTATGGACTTCTGATGTTATGATTAAACCACCACACATTTACAATCACTGGATTCGAATGAAACAAGTTTTAGTGAACATTATAAAAGACTTACATATGTAAATAAATATTTTAGTTGTTGTTTTGTTATTCAATAAAAAATTAAAAAAACATGGACTAAAAGCTCATCCTTGTCTTTTTACGTCTCTTTTACAAAAATCACCAAAGTGTGAACTAATTATGTTAATGAACATCCGAAATGAGTTCCATTCCAATCTCCATAACCTTCATGCAGATTAAGATTAAGAAAAAAGTTTTTATAAGCAATGCATCCACAGATAAAGGGACAGTCACCTCGCTGACCCCGAAATTGGCGCGAATCGAACAGTGCCCGAGAGTGCTGCGCGTGCGACGAACGCGCTTCGCGGTGACACCAGCTTTAGACGAGTGCTGTTTAGTGACTGTGCATCCCGAACGGACGATAACGTGAGTTTTAATTATTTATTTACATTTATAGAAAAATCATATTTCACTCTCGAACAAAAATAAATCAGATCAGTCGTAATTTTTTTAAGGGTAGAAATTTTTGCAATATAAAAAAATATTAAATATTATACATTTCTCTTTTTAAGATTAAGTATGCATGTACCTTCTTACCATTAAGAAACTTTTTTTTAAGTTGACAATATTAATTTATTACTGTCATTTCAATTAGATACCATATAATATTATTTTAGATTATGACGAAATTAGAATAATATGAAAATGTTTTTGTTTTGTTTATATAATTTTAACGCAAATTTTGTTGCGAAATAAATTAAAAAAACACAAATGTTGAAAGAATCCTGCTCGTAGAAATTTTTTCAACATTTGTGTTTTTGTAATAATATGAAAATATTAGTAGTACGAAAAACATATCTACAGCTTCATGCGAAAAACATACTGGCTTGACATATTCAATAAAAAGGTTAAGAAAAAATTGTAGATTTAAATCGAGGACATCATAGTAAAAAATAGCATTGCCCAATTTAATTTCCTTATGTTTATGGTATTATTTACAAAATTATAAAACAACTTTATATTATAAAACATTAATTATTATAATTACGTTTAATAAACTGCAGTAAACTTTAAATTCTTAATTTAATTAAGCATAATAATACGTACGCATATGAATATCGGTTAATTACTCGTCGTTAAAGGACAAACAAAATGTTATCGTTCAATTATAATATGAGTACACACGATTTAATAGATGGGAAGATCGAGCGACCTCGCGACTCCATTATTGAACCTTTCATATTTTTTCTATTCGCCTTATTGTTAGCTCAAGATATTCAAAATAGTTCCGCTTGGAACCAGTTTTGGTGCACCTTATTAAGTGCACTATTATTCTGAATTCATTGAGCTGCATTAAACTGAATAGACTTAATGTCTGCACATGTTCTTGTTAGACAGATTTCTATGCATCCGATTGAAAATACCGTTGATAAATATGATTGAATATAGAGCTTGGTAGATAAGCAAGTATATATTCTTTCGCCCTTTCAAATAAACAGAGAATTAGCTGCGAATACTTATTCCATGTTTAATTTCAAATAAGAGTAAAAGAGACAAAATACGGAATAACTATTCAAAGCGTATTTTCTCTGTGTATTTGTAAGGCCCTTTATGTTTTTAACTAATTAACATTTTAATCTTATCATCATCATCATCATCATCATCAGCCTATACTAGTCCACTGCTGGACATAGGCCTTTCCAAGTGCACGCCACATTTTAATTTGTTTTCACATAATTATTCGTCTAAATCAAAGTCTACATAGAAATAAACGAAAAAGATTTACCAAATTACTCCCTCCACAAAGTTAAGCTAGTTAAAGCTAAATATGGGTTAATGACGTAGTTGTTCACATTGAATGTCAGAGGGTGCAGGTTTGAATCCCCCTCGTAGTTTTCATTTTGTTAAAATATACCTACATAAATTATATACATGAAGAGCAATGTCCTAGTTATAACTTGCCTAATTTGCTTTATTTTTGAATAAATAAATAATACGCTAATTTTTTACGAGCACAAAGATTAAATTTGTGCGTAACATTCGTAGATCTATGTGCCCGCCGCCATGGGTCCCAACAATGGGTCCCAACCGTAAACAGTGAACAATAGCCAAGAACACACGCTTAAGTAACCATTACCTCTATGCTTAGCTATCCAACTAATTCTCTGCGAATCATTGAAATATTTAGTTTATTACATAAACGACGTATTTGTCATGAAGTTGTATTTCCGTGTAGAACAACTCAAGATTGTTACAACCCTTCACGGTTCCCCGCCCGATCCACTAAATGACACTACACATTTACAGAATACACTAAACATGCACACTAGTTTAGGTCCAAGACACCGTACTCGTAGAACAAGGGTACGAAGAACCGGTTCACACGCGCTCTATACCAGGTACAGATATGTACCTGGGCGCTTCTCTCCTCCTCCACGGCCCGGTCTACCCGAGCCGAGGTCCGAGCCTTTAGAGGCGCCCTCGGGTGGTTCCGCTCCCCGATCCGATCCGAACCTTTCGGAGAATCTAGTAGTGCACGGGGACGCGCACTAGTGCGCGATGCCGTTCCCTCTAGAAAACCTCCGAAGGTGATTCGTTTCACACGGCTTGAGGAACCCTTTAACCAGTGAAGCTGAAAATGCCATCTGAGGCAATAAGCAATCTTTTTCCAAAAAAAAAAATACCTTCACGGTTCTGGGTCCGTACCGTCTACCTTAATAAATTGCCTTAAAATATGGAAACAAAACTACCTTTTTAAAATTGTAGCCGCAATCATAGCTTAGGGTAACATTAACACGAAAAAAAAAATGAATCTACAACGTTATTGTTGCATGTAGTGTGAGGCTACGGTCCCAAGCCAAAGATCCAACTATTAAACGCCTGGTATATGGAAAATATTTCGGGAAGAAACAGTAAGACAAGCTCTGATATAAAAACGTCCTATATGTGGAGATTTGTAAATGGCATTGGTTAACTCATTGTCTAGTAATAGTTGGTATTTGACTGTAAATCTTCCAACAAGCAAATAAATACATAAAAAATAAAATATAAATGTGTTTTTTCAAGAATCAAAATCTACGTAAGAATTTCCCATCATCTCATCTTCTTTAAGGGGGTGCAGCGCGGAATTTGAAAATTTACGTGTTTTTAAGTCACTGGTGCTAGGCGCTGAATAGGTCTTATACATTAAAAGGACTAGCATAGGTTAGCTTGATCCTTTCACAAGGTCATGGTTGTATTGGAATTTGAAACAAATACCCAGAAACTGCATAAACAATACGTAAAATAATGATATCTAAAAACTTATTTCTTCAGAAACTTTGTAAATATAGCACAAATGAAACAATGATCCGACATCAAAATGTTTGTATTGATATTCCGCAGGTCACTGTTGTCTTATTTTTCAATAAAAAAACATGAATATGAAAATATTAAGACTTTTCTTACTTTTACCCAAACGCCTATGATTTTACGAAAGTAAACATTGCTCTAATTAAATCACCAGCCTACTCTGTACAGATATTAGTGTGCGTGCGTATTCTTGTTGTCACACCACTTCCACGCGCCGCTCGCTCGCTATCATAAAGAAACTTGAAACTCGCAGTTTTGCGTCCGCGCTGCACCTCCTTAAGTTTCAGTGTGTATTCTCTTAATACATTTCTCTTAGCCTTTTTTAATACATAGCAATTTAAATAAAAATAAAATTCTTCTTCCGACAAAGAAAAGAAAAGTCTTGTACATCTGTATTCTGCTAGAGTATGATATCCAATCATCATCATATCCAATAACTTAAACTAATTATAGCGTAATACAAACTAAGCAAATAGGGTCGGCATAGCGTGAACTATATCGTTATGCCAACGCCACGGTTTCTCAAGCTTTAAAACTCATCAATGACTGATAATCTATCAGGCGGACCGTACAAATAGTTCTCCCAAACATGAGAATGAGGAAATCACCAATTCACGATATATAAACGCGTTTTCACAACCGATCTACCAATCAAACTTGTACGTATCTCACACGCTGCAAACCCATTGATTTGGAAATGAGAAACAATTGTAAAAGTTCAAAGACAATAAATAAATATCCAATAAAGGCAGTACCATGCAACAGATTGGACACGGACGAGACGGCTCCATTTGTTACGCAGTTGTTATGTACGTAATAAATGGAACCTATTTTACAATATTTGAAATCTGTGTTTTATGAGATTATAACACAATCGATTGTATTATTTTGCAATGAAGTAATTCAACTACTAGCTTATTTAAATAATTCAATAAAAACTCCTTTTTCTGATTCTGGTTGTTGTCAAAAGATGGCTCCCCTTATTCTGCGTTGGCTCAGCGGTAGGTTATGGCCTACCCAGCACATCCCACATCCCATTTTTTAATAAACGTTTATTTTTAACGTTTATTCCAACGAGGTGGGCCGACGATCTGGCGGAAAGCCGCTGGATACGAGCAGCACAAAACCGGTCGTTGTGGAGATCCTTGGGGGGCCTTTGTCCAGCAGTGGACATCTTTTGGCTGAAATGATAATGATGATGATGAAACGTATATAGGATCGTGATGATGATGGGGTAAAGGTGGAGCTAAAAACCAGTGTCACACGCTCAGTTTTAACCAACTGTAAACAGCGTGGTGATTAACGAATATCCATCACTAGCTGTGCCCTGCGGTTTCACCCGCGTTAATTAGCGACTGTTCCACACCTATTAGTCATAGCGTGATGTAATATAGCCTATAGCCTTCCTCAATAAATGGACTATTCAACACAAAAAGAATTTTTTAATTCGAACCAGTAGTTCCTGAGATTAGCGCGTTCAAACAAACAAACAAACAATCAAACAAACAAACAAACAAACAAACAAACAAACAAACTCTTCAGCTTTATAATATTATAGTATAGATTCGTTTGGGTATAAATACTTGCTCTTACAATAACACTGATGAAAAGTTTGCTCATAAATAAAATAGATAAGGATCATTCAAATCTTTCGTAATACGAGTACAACCTCTGATTATCTGCGCGCGGTAAACGGCTGTCATAGTTGTGGCGGTGGCGGGTCCGACAAACGGTGCGGTCCGCTTTGTGATCGACGATTGCGAGGCTCTACTAGCCGAAAATAGAGCTTGATGGCGCAGTGATCTGCGAATCTGCGATTGCTGAAATTAAGCTACTTTTACAAAGGCTGGTCATTGGATGGGTGACCAAAAATTTAGCATCTCGAGCTCTTCCATGCTTCGGAAGGTTCGTAACGACGCTGGTCCCGGCTGTATTAGCAGTCGTTAACAACCACCAATCCGAACTGGGCTGGCGTGGTTGTTTATCTGTAGAAAAGGCTCGTGCCCCAGCAGTGGGAACAAAATAAGCTGGTGATGATGCTGATGCTGATTTTTAACCAACAACGGGAAATTCTATGCAATACTTTGCGGTGTGAAGAGCTATCGGAAATATATTGACAATTTATTTCGTACGTAAATCATGTGAAACGTTGACACGTTACAGAAGAGTTTTGGTATACTTTTGACACCACCACACCATGACGACTTCCTCATGGTGCGGTAGTAACAGCATGAGTGGTGTAATGGTAACAATATGGCATGTTATACTGTAACATATTTATGTAATAAAGGGACATTGTTGCTTGAATTAAATACATAAATAAGATAGTAGTAGCTAGCTTCTTCCAACCATATTCTTAGAAAATAAAAAAATTATATTCTATACTATTCTTCATCATCAGTCTATAAAGTTTGTATGTAAAGGATATACCTAATGTAAACTGGATGATGATGAAAAGTAGTATCTGTGGAAACCATCTAATGCATTATTTTTATGCAGGAATGAGAATGTCTGTTTTCTTACTGCCTAATGGTGCATTTAGATACATTTGATTAAAGTAGATAGCAAATCGTAATTTTTTTTAAATTGCAACTTCCTGTAACTAGAGTAGTTGACGTCCTGTTCAAGATTTCTAAATAAGGATTTTTTCAATTAACTCTAAGCAATAAAGCGAGGCAAATAAAAGTTAAAGATATTTTAACGCTTTTGAACTAAGTTCCAGATTAATGCTCTTTTGGATCCACACCAGTTACGACTGTATCTTTCTGTCTGCTTCTATATGTTAAGTATATTGCTTTATTGCCTTACATACATACCTACATGTGTCAAGCCAGTAATCCCCGAAACAGCAACGAACTACTCGGACCAATAAATATAACTTTTGTATACCTTGACATAGGTGGAAATGTAGTGATACTAAAATGACATAAACATCTATCAATGTAAAACTAACCTACATTTTAGAAATATACTTCTATTCTATTATATTCTATTCATGTTCATTCAACAAAAAAAGTAAAAACATTGGCCGGGTTAGCTATTAGTAGTCTTGACCCCAAAAAGCTGTTAGATCGACCACACAATCAAAATTCTTTAAACGAACTACAACGTCTACGGAATTTAAAGGATATGGCCAATTTTTCTATGGACGTAGATGTAGTTAAAAATTTTCATTTACAGCAATGTTTTATGGTGTTTTGTTTACAGGAATATTAACAGATTTTATTCTCATGTTTAAAAAACTCAAAGAACTTGTCAGTCAAAAGTATTAGACGTCAAGTTTCGTTTTTACGACTTGAAAATTGGTGTATGCGCTATTGACTTTGCTATTTAAAAGAGTAAGGCGTTTTAATATAATTATTTTATGTAGATTTTAAAATGCTTGTTTATTTACTTTACAAAACTAAGAAGTTTGAAATAAACCAAACTATTAAAATACCTAAAACAAAAAACCCGACTGCTAAAACAACTAATAAAACAATTATATATTCGTAAAAACCGGACTAACATAAAAAATAACTGCAAAGAGAGAAACCTGAAAAAAAAAACAAACTCTACGACCCCAGAATTCAATTTGAGCAATGTTGAATGCAACGTGAAATATTTCCTTGTCCGATACCTATACTTAAATAATAAAATGTATAATAAATGAGTATTTATAAATACATTGAATACCTATTGATAGTTGTCGCAGACGGGGAGAATCATCAACCAAGCGGCCGTGGTTAGCTCAATTAAATCCGCACTCTCTTTGGTTGGTGATTGTTCCCGCCTGCGACAACTATCTATAGATATTCAACGTTGTAGGTATCGGACAAGGAAATATTTCACGTTGCATTCAACATTGCTCAAATTGAATTCTGGGATCGTAGAACTTGTTTTTTCTTTTCAGTTTTTTCTCTTTGCAGTTATTTTTTATGTTAGTCCAGTTTTTGCGAGTACTTATAAATTGTTTTTCATATGCTTCGTTGTTGTAGCAGTCAGGTTTTTTGTTTTATGTTAATAATTTTTTACCTTTTAGTTTTTGGGCTACTTTCGCGGCTGAATTAATACATAACTAGTAAATAAAGTATCTAACCTTCTTACATCATGAGTTATTTCAAATGAACGTAAAGAAGCATCTCGCAAAACGAGGTGAGGGCGGGTGATGTTGCATCCTCCACACCATGCGCCATTAGCTGGATTTGATATTTATTTATTTTCATCTGTAAGTCATTGTTCTCTTCAATGCTGCTCAATTCTGCTATTTAAAATTGTCTACAATCGTGTCTCAGTGACTTAATTCTGATATTTTCTTCATAGACCAAATGTCAAAAAAGCCCATTCGCAACCCTTACCCTTTTCTTATTAACACAAGCTGTTAAAAGCTTTTCTTATCTGCTTTTTTGTTGTTTAGCAACGTGTAAACAAAAGATATATAAGTACCTACTCGTATAATATTACAGAGATCAGTCGTGTAAATAATGTATGTACATAGATCTTACGAGTCGGCTTGATAACAATCTACTTAACTCTACACGACATCAGCAGGCTACTTTCTACGGATTATTTACTTGACAAAAACAAGACTTTGAATACTAACGTTAATGTTGTAAATGATGTTAATGTACCCAAACAAATAAAAACCGGCCAAGTGCGAGTCGGACTCGTGCACGAAAGGTTCCATGCCATTATCCGTTATCACCGTGTATTATTGTACCATTATCTATAAAAATATTTCAAGTTTCTACCTGTTATCGTTATTAAGACCGAGAAAAAAATGTGAAAAAAATCACGTTTGTTATATGAGGAGAGCCCGCTTAAATATATTTTTTATTCTGTTTTTTAGTATTTGTTGTTATAGCAGCAACAGAAATACATGGTGAATATTACAACTGTCTAACTATCACGGCTCATCAGATACAGCCTGGTGACAGACGGACAGACAGACAGACAGACGGACGGCAGAGTCTTAGTAATAGGGCCCCATTTTACCTTTTGGGTACGGAACCCTAAAAAGCATCAGCATTGTAATATCCAGTTAACAAAGAAGTTTTTAAAACTTCGCAACACTGAAACACGTCAACATAAAAAGCAATCGTAGGTACATCAATTGTATTTGAAGCTTTGCAATTGTGTAATGTTTGAAAAACTTATGAAAGCAACTCGGAGTAGCATCTCCGAAGCCGACCGTGAACTATAACAGCTGTGAGTCACTCCAAGCCAAGGTGAGGCGCCGTTATGTTAACAATATGTTATTATCGCACCGTTTAAAAGGTTGTCACGAACATAACTTAGGCTTAATTAACTATCGCTTGTGGTATTGGTCAATTACACTTTTCTGTAAGTACGAGTGGTACAATCAGCATCAATTTGATCATATATGACATAATCAGAGCGAGTAAAGGAGTGGATAGTAAAGTTATGAAATGGAAATGGGTTGTATTAAAAAAAAAGCAAAATTTATTGAAATGGAAAAATAATGTATAGGTAATCTGTTAAACGATATGACAGAACGAATAACAACAAAACCGAAACTAAAGACAGTTGATTGGTCAAAAGAAAAGTAGGTACAACCCTAGTTATTAAAAAAAATACTTACTAAACATTAATATTGGTTTTGAGTTTTCCGACAAACTTTTAACGTCGTCGGCGGCTGTTAACCCTACTATTTTAATAACACCAAACACTATTATGTCAGTAATTACACGAGGTGTGCCAAGCCATGTCATAATTGGTTGAAACAATAAAATAATAAAAACTGTATCTGTCAATTTCACTGAACAAATTCTCTCGCAATACTCGAGTGAACAAAGATTAATACAGATTTTCTAAACAATACAAAGTGCGTGATGGCACCGCAGCGGCCCTCAGCGCAACCGCAGAGAGATTACCACTCGTTACAAAAGGGCTTTATTAACCTGTTTTGAGCGTAGTGCTAACGATCTGAGCCACGTCACGACCAAAGCGGAACGTTTAATAGATAGCTATTTTTATGGGCCAAAATGTATGTAACGACCGATGGACAAATGCTCCAATCACTCCAACAGGTATTTCTAATTGTAATTTTAAACTTGTATAACTTGGTAATGGCATATAATTTTGTAAATGTCGTTACTTATAGTAAAGCTGTGGAGTTTCTTGCGCCCATTCTTCTCCACAGCTAAAAAATAGACGTCCTGAATGGGTAGTAGGTAAAAAATTTTTTTTACGATTCAAAAGCACTTTTCTAAAGTTTGTTTGAAAAAAAAATGTTTGACTATGACTTTGACATGCTCTGGGGCCATGATGTACTAACTACGAGTATATAGTAAAGTAAATAGCCCAGATATTGTCCCACTGATGGGCAAAGGAATTAAATTGAATAATTAAATCAAGTCATCGCTATATATAGTCGGAGCTCGATGGCTCGAAACAAATTTCGCAAAGGCCGGTCATCGGATGGTTGACCAAAAATGTATCATCTCGAGCTTCTCCGTGCTTCGAAGGCACGTAAAGCCGTTGGTCCCGGCTGCATTAGTAGTCGTTAACTACCCGTGGTGTTTTATGGCCCGCTCTCCCTATTCAACCATAGGGAAGGCTCGTGCCCAAGCAGTGAAGCAGTGGGGACATAATATGAGCTGATGATTTTCATCGCTATATGTTGACGACACATGAGAATAAGTTTAGTTCAAATAGTTCTTACTAGATAAAAAGTGTAAGGATCGTCAATGCTCATTATTTTGCAAAACTATTAATAAGATCAACACTGAAATGGTAAAAAATTGCTCTTCAAACATCATCATCATCAACACCCTCAGCCTGCAGAGGTCCACTGCTGAACATAGGCCTTCCCAATGGAACGCCACCACATCCACTCTTTTTTGGTCTGGTTTTTGCTCTTCACACATTTTGATCGAATTAGTATTACATGACTACATGATTTTTTACTATTTTAGAGTTGGTTCCAAAGTCAATGTTTTGCAAAATTATAAGCAGAGATTATCTTTAAAGTTTTTGTATTATTTAAAAAATAGGGGAGTATACTTATTGTAACAACTAGTCTACTTCCTCTTCTTCAGCCTATAGTCACCCACTGCTAAGTGTAGGCTTCCTTATATGCACGCCATCATGTTCGATCTTGGGCTTTTTCCAACCAATTCTTTCCCGTGACATTTGTGATGTCATCCGCCCATCTAGCCTTCTGGCGGCCAACGCTTCTTATGCCGGTCCGTGGTCTCCACTCCAGCACCTTCCTGCTCCACCGAAAATCGTTTCTGCGGCTTACGTGACCCGCCCATCGCCACTGCTAGTCTACTCATTACCTGGCAAAGCGTGCTCGAACTTTGTTGCAATGCCAACGTTTTGGTCTAGTTTCTTATTAGCTTTGTTTCCCACGCTAGAAACCAGCATTTTTATCATTTTCGTGCCGTGCCTACTACTGCAAAAAGTCAATTAAGCGTAACAATTAATCATTAAACACAGTATCTATTACGCTATTCACACGGTCACAGGGATATCAATCATCGTTTAATCACCATCCAAATCTTTTACAAAACTCGATGACAAAAAAGTTTCTGCTTTGCTTTTGCCTATATCAAACTAATCTTTTGAAACAAATTCTCACACTGTTTATATGTACAGTTTACTTCAAAAATATGTGTAAAGTATTGCCATATTACGCTTTATTGTTTTGGTTAGTAAGAGTATGTAAGAGTTACAAATTGGGTAGATGCTGGCTAGTCAATAGAGAAACTTTTTGGCAACTGTCCATAAGCAAGTCCATTGGCAGGTGCCTTTCTGCAATAACAATGTTTCCTTTCACAACCCTATATACAGAATGTGTCGCGAATATAACACACTATTGAATAGAGTGGATGGTGTGCCTGACATCCATGGTTCATCTCTATGCGCTTGGAAGTCTAGTCTACGCAAAATTATTGAATGATCTATTTATTAATCAAAATTATTGTCATTATTGTTTATTGTTTATGGAATGTTATGTTTTGCCTGTCCCTATTAAATTTTTAATCTAATATTTAATTTTGAATTAGCAATTATTAATGTAATTTTATGTAATCAATTTTTAAATAATGTTTTATACTCGATTCTTTTCGATCTCGATGTGTTTTATGCATGCTGTCTGCACATACCTTGGAAGTGCAGTCTACCAATGTTTTTACAAGCTGAAAATGACCATGTAAACGCTGTAATTCCGTTTTGTGTAGCTAATAAAATAAATATATAAATAAACTACTTTTTTAATAGTAATTGTATGGGAATATGGGAATGACAAAACTATGACGTCACTATTGTAATTCGTCTATTGAGTGTTTTTTAAAACATTTTAGTTTACAGAAATTCATGCTTATGTCAAATACAAAATAGGTTCATGTTTTAAAGAACTGTTACGTGGTGTCTTTACACTGAGAAAACTGGCAATCATAAAAGACGTGCATTCAGCTTAAAGAAAGATGAATTCACTACAAGGAAGGAGCATAGTGATTCACCAAAAAGAAAGATGATAATACTGATGTTGATGGTAACGGCATTTAAGATGACGTATATAGTAATTTAATCATACTACATTAGGGGGAGGTCATCGTATTTTTAGTTACTTTTTCTTAATAAACTATGAAATCTATTTATATACGGTGACACTGTCATTGTGTTTTATACTTAGAAGCTTATTTATAATTATCATACTAATTTATGGGGCAGTGGACCATTTTCACATTGGACATAGTGTTATTTATTTGAAGAAAACAATGTTATTTTATATGACCAATTTTTACGATGATACTTAAGTATCATAATATTGCATTATTTACTCAAACAATTCGATTCCATCTTAAAACATTTCAGTTCTAGCGTAATATTGACTTATTATTTACATATTTTAGGACAACGCAGCTAATCTCACATCATCACAACAACACATCATCTATTTTTCAACATTTGTGTTTTTGTATATTGTTCGGAACAAAATTTGCGTTAAAAATTATTTGAACATTTTACAACGCATCTATTTTAAACCAATGTCACTATTTCAAGATTATGCCAAAATGTCATTTTTCTCAGTGTACACACGTTAAATGTTCTAGAATCAATTATTGTTGTTGTCAACTTCCTTTGTGACTTTGTCTTTATTGTGGACTAGCTGACCCGGTGGACTTCGTACTGCATTTTTTTTTAATATAACCTATGTTATTCAGCGATAATGTAGCATTCTAATGGTGAAATATTTTTTTAAATCGGTCCAGTAGTTTTTGAGTTTATTCGTTGCAAACATACATACGAGTACATACAAAAATACAAAGCTTTCCTCTTTATAATATTAGATTTTTTTTCCGTTTACGCTTGCGTAAATTTTAGCTTTGAAGCAAGTGCCCTCTAGTACGCTTAGACTGCCTACGTTTAGACCCATTTCACGGTACCGCAGCAGAATGATGACTATAATTATGTTACTCCATTACTGATATTAAACTTTTATAGCCCCGCTGTTGAAACTGTTGACTGTAAAACAATTACTTTTGGCTGTACCAAAAACAACAAGGCACATTATTATTAGAATTTATTGACTTTGTGTTATGACGATTCATGACGACGACGATCCAAACCTTTTAATTGCAACTAATTATTCAAATTCATAACATTTACGAGACGTAGCACTGTTGGGCTTAAAGTCTAACAATAAAACGATATGCCAGTCATGTCCCAGTCCCCTACTGAATTCTCCGATGCGTATGAGTTGTTTTTTATAGATAGGCAAATGACTCCTCTACCTGATGCAGACTCAAGAAGCGAAGACAGCTACCGGAGCAGGAACCTCGCCTTGCCGGCGCGACGCAAGTTCGTTTAAGAGACCCCATGTTGTAGGAAGGAGAAAATAAGTGTGCTGGGAGAGTATTCCATTTGATGGAAGTGCGACAAAAAATATCACATCTTAGTTTGTGACGGAATGGTTGACGAAAGAGGAAATCTAGAGGGCTAATCTTTTTGGGCGGTATCGCCTGTGGCAGATTTATAGTAAAATCGTATTGCAGACGCCGCTGCTTAGTACGTGTCAGTACTCTCGCGCGTATAGACATAGTAAAACCTTAGTAGGTGACATAATTACCATGTGCAGGCTGCCGTGCATAGTATCTCGTCGCACTATCGCGGCGCATGCGCACTTGCGAAAGGGCACGTTCACACGCGCGACAAAAACTACACCCGCCAACAGTGTTTGTCAATATTCTAACGCTTAAACGATGAGAACTAGTTTCAAGCAAAATTTGTCGCTCATATATATTTCAGTATTCCAAAAAAATACTACAATTAAAACAATTCCTAATCAATAGCAACAAAAAGCTAGAGTTTTAGTTTTTTTGTTGTTCACGTGCAAAAATAGATTGTTAATTATTTCCGAGACCCAACCGACATCAACACAATCTAGTCCGAATTAAGCATTATAGCTTGTTTTATATTTCTAGCTAATTCTAGTTTGCTTATTGCCCCAAACGGCATTTTCAGCGTCACCGGTCTTTTCCGCGAGAAACTTATAGGGTTACTCCAGTCGTGTGATCGAAACCCCGTTACAGGTTTTCTAGAGTGTTTTTTTTTTATTTGGTGACTCTTTCGGTGACCCGCTATTACAAAAGTTGCTTAACATGCGAGATTCTCGTTGAATGTATTAATAAATAATTTTGGCTCAAGCATGACAGACAGCGCCGACCCTGTCCATCAGAACAAAGTAATAGTAGGTACAGTGTACAGTCACAAGGGTAAATATGTGATCATATGGACAAGTAGATTTCGTTTCAAGTTTTTTTGACGATAGAATTACAAGCCACCCATGAATTGTCATATAATGTCGGTGCTAATCGGATTGACATAAATATTGTTGAATATTCTTCTGATGCAGACACTGTTGAATATTTTTGCATAGTTATATAGGTACATATTATATATATTTAATATTTTACGGGTAAGCATAGTGCCTTCAACCCACCTGATGATAAGTGAAGATAAGATCAATAATGGAAGCGCTGCCAGAATGCAGTAATGTTACAAACATTGATGTTATGGCGACATATTTAGATAAGATGGTGGTAGCTAGCCAGGCGGTAACAAGCCCTACCACCAACCAAACCCAGTACACAAACTCTCCAATAGGAATCGAACCCGGGGCCTCCAAACCGGTGATCTTAACCACTAGACCGCAGAGGCAGTTTATATAGACCAACAAAACCTTACAATGTGTCTTCTTCACATATATTCAGAAGTATTTCTAATTACTTATATTAGGACTAAGAAAACGAGATTTTTGTTCTGATATTTAATATATTTTGTTCAATATTGTTTAGCTACCAATTACTATGTTCTTATGATAAACGAATAGTTCGATAATTCTTGATGAGAATACCTTACATTATACCTTAAATATTACAGCGTAATTATAGTCTTTTTTATATTTCATTATGTAAGTGTCTAAATTAACTTGCCATGTAGCTCGTGGCCGTACATTGCGTGACAACAATATCCATGTAGTAACAAGTTATTAAATAATATGCTCACTCACAATGCAACAGTGACTAAGACAGCCACCACGCCGGCCTAGTTGCGGGCATTCCTTTGAGTTGACACGTTCGTTCGCCGTAACACAAGAGCGAGAGTCAACGGAAAAAGGAAAATCTCCCACCATTGTAGCGAGAGGAATTTTCGTATTCGGTTGTAAGAACGTTGAAAGAATGAGGTAATTAGATCGCATTCCACACATTGATATAGTTGATTCATTATTTTTGCATATAATTATAGAATGTAAAATATAATTATATTCAAAATGATATAGTGCTTCATTGTACTAACATAGTCTGAAGTAATAAATACTACTAACCTGTTGATCAATGTAATGTCAATAAATAATTGTCTTCCGTAATAAATCAGACATCCAGTAGTAGATAAAAATGGTTGGAAGATTGGAAAGCACTTAATCTTTAAGTTATTTTTAATTTTTTCAATCAACCTGGGGACAAAATGCCCACTGCTGGGCAAAAGTCTCTCTGCATACGTCTCGTACTTAAGCGGAAAAATAAAGCTTAACTTGAAGTTTATTTCAAAGTCAAAGTCAAAGTCAATTTTTTTTTTTAATTTTTTGAACTTTAGAAAAGTGTTTTTGAATCGTCCAAACATTTTTTTACCTACTACCCATTCAGGACGTCTATTTTTTAGCTGTGGAGAAGAATGGGCACAAGAAACTCCACAGCTTTAATATAAGTAACGACATTTACAAAATTGTATGCCGTTACCAAGTTATACAAGTTTAAAATTACTTAACAATATTTTAAATTAGATTTAATTTAAATATATATTTTTTACTTTGAATTTAAAATTTATTTTTACAGAATTTGAATGTTGAGTACATATCCTACAAAAAATAGTAACATAGCATATACTGCATTATCACGTCGTGGGCACGTGGCACCTGCATATACTTGTTATCCCGGGAAAATATCACGTGGCAAGGGCAATTCACGACAGGATCGAAACGCAGTTGAAGCCGAGCGCGGAAGTTAGTCTGTAATAAGTTGCAGCAAATACTTGGCCTTGTTTTTTTTACAATCTTGTACGTGAGTGTTGGACGCTGTCAATGTTGTTTCACTTTACCTGTTATAGATCATAGTTGCTGTTATAAATCTGACAGTATACTTATTATTTTTAATACTTGAGAGACTAAAAAATTGAATTTCTGTATTATTAAAAAATATATCTATCTTTTAATCATGTTTGCGGTCGAATATCCTGGCTTATGTATCATCTCTATCAAATAAAATAAATATCAAAAATACACATACACAATATTCCTAAAGGCAATCAAGAACCTCTGTCAGATACTCTAAGCACTAGACCATAGGACCATAGGAGGTGGCTATAAAAAGCAGTATATTTAAAAATAGGTCCTTTAATGTAATGTGACCAAGCAAGTCCATAACGTCTAAAAATAGTCAGTAAAAGAGAAATGCTATAAGGGCTATGCTATAAATGTTGTTTTCTGAGCAACAAGGGCGCTCAATCGATGGGACCGGAACGTGCCAGTTCCGCGCTTGCCTTTATTTGGTGTCCCAGCGCGTTGAACTCTGCCGGACGGCCATTCAGTACTATTCCAAATATTACACAACACACAGTACCCTGTACAACAAAATAAAGAGACCTAGAAGGTAACCTTAATACATAGCTAGATTTTTTTTGAAGTAAAATTTACTATAGCGTTGTGTTATCAAATTTGTGGTATTTCATCTGCAAAAATGAATCTGCATAGCCATCGGTTGCAATAACCTTTGGATAGATGGCACTGTGCCGCAATAAGCACTGAAAAATTAAAAAGCAGTGACAAAATTAAGCGCTTACGTCAACCTTCCCGGTAGCATAGCGATCAGTGCAGCCGCCCGGATTGCGGAAGACCCAGGTTCGATTCCGGGCTGGGTCGGGTGGGCGTTTAATTTTGTTTACTGTATTTTATAAATATTTTACATAGGATGGGTGACCAAAAATGTATCATCTCGACCTCCTCCGTGCTTCAGAAGGCACGTTAAGCCGTTGGTCCCGGCTGCATTAGCAGTCGTTAACAACCACCAATACGCACTGGGCCCGCGTGGTGGTTTAAGGCCCGTTCTCCCTATCCATCCATAGGGAAGGCTCGTGCCCCAGCAATGGGGACATAAAAATGAGCTGATGATAGGCACTATAGGCAACCGGTGTCAAGGGGCGTCTAAATGCGAAAATAATTTCCAGCTAAAAAAATATTTTGATGGCTCCTTTTGAGAAGAATGAGTGATAGTATGCTGTATTTCATTTTTCGCTCTATCTTGTTCAACGCTACGCCCGGCGTTGTGTACACACGTACAATATCAATCATCAAGGGGAACTGGGAAGGTGTTTTTAGACGTATAGCCCGAGTATATGATCATCAACACCGCATTTGAAAAACATTAAGTCAATCCTTAATCGCCAGATGTTGACTTGATTTCAAACCTTTCTACCACTTATCAAGTTGAGCAGAAGTAATTGTTCTGTGTCCACTGCTTGTTACACGTTGTTTGTTAAGGCGAAGGGTAAGGCACACTAGCGCCGCTAATGGATTTAATTTGATAACTGCTAAACTGGATTTTTTTTCAAACATTGCGGACCTTCCGACACTAGGCAAACATCTATTATTTAATAATTGTGCACTACTTTTAGATTTGTTTTTGTATTCATTCGCTAACACCAGCAGTGGTCTTTGTTTGTGAATAAATGCGATAGCCCGTTTTGTGAATAAACCACGCAACAAAAAGTAGTGCACAATTATTAAATAAATACTATGGATGATTTCCTGTTGTCGGACGGTACGCAATGTTTAAAAAAAGATCCGGTCCGTTAGTAATTATCAAATTATCAATTGGTAGCGCTAGTGTGCCTTACCGTTCGCCTTAATAGCACTTCAGAGCAGCGAGTGTCAAGATTTTGTCACTGATAGTTGACTGTGGTTGACTGATATTAACGTTCAGCCTTAAGAATGTTATACTAACGCGGCTACATAACATTTTTTATTGTTAAACTATATACAAGGACATATCGCAGTTCCTGATTGCTAGTGATAATAGAAAATAACACGAGTACGTCAACACAAGAGTACGTCTAGCTTTAGGCTTTTTGTATCAGTAAATATACTTGACCCCTACAATGTCCTGTTAGAAATAAAAAATGTAAATAAAGAAAATATAAAAAAACAACATATCTTAAATGTTTACAATTACATTGGGTTGGATTGGAACCTCCTTTTGAGCAAAAGGTTTGCTTGTTTTAGGAGATTCCGCTCTTCCATAGATTAAAAAAAAACAATGGTTGTAGATAACAGAACTCATGTTAGTTTTGTACTACCTAGGTGCTAAATTATAAAAACAAATGAAAATAGAAAAACGACAGGAAAATCAAAATTATATGACAGTGTAGGTATTCTCTTACGCAAGAATAGTTACTAGAATTTCATACATCCTTCTCAATGTCCTCTTTTACTGTTATAGTACATATTTAATACACATATAGAATAGCAGAATTCATCGATCAAACCATAAGTTTGTTTTGTCATAAAAATCCAATCACATAATAAAGTACCTTCGCTTAATGTATTATCATGAACTTTTAAAAGCGACCCTGATCGTTTCGTCTCGCACAAAGAGACCCAAATAGAGTGTAGCATCTGTCATAAGATTTCGCAAGCCCTCTGACAAACCGATTAAGCTTTAGTTCACAGTACAAATAAGCAGCTGTACATCTTTTGAAATAGCAGTGGTAAATGTTTATTACTCATTACATTTATTGAGATTAATCGCTGTCATGGTGAAAAGAGCGCCCAAGACAGTATAACGTTTCATGTGTAAATGCACCGATTAGTAACTGCTGATTCGAAATAAACAATTAATCGTAAGACAGTTGAAAGCTCTGTTTTAATATTCTTATATATAGATTAAGTTTTTTTTATTTAAACTATTTATAGACGGAATTCAAACAATGTATTTTGTGAAAATAGTTCCAATCTGACAAATACTGAAAAAAAAATTGAGTTATTAAAGCTCGAACAACCAGAGATCGACCAGAGAGAAACCTATGGAAAGGTCGAAGAAGACCTTAGTTAGACCATCTGAAAAAAAATGTTGTGTAGAAATTAATATTCGACTCAACTTTTTAGATTTCAAGCAATACAATGGTTTCGCAAACCTTATATTGAGAACTTTGTACCGAAAAAAGTATAGAAATCCAAACAAATTGAACTGCACGCTAGTAAATATACTTTACTAACTACACTGTGCAATTCCGATACTGTCGTCTCCGGTCTCATCGATACAATCAGTCTATTGTCCGCACTATGCTTTCTAGTGATGCAACCCTGTCGATGATTTGAGCCTGTCTTTGTCGCAAATAGGCGTAATTACTTTCGAGGCGATATGATTGTACGGATGTCACCGGCGCGACGGACTAATTGCAAATCGCAAAGCAGATACAGATTAAAGTTGACGACGTAATAGACGTCTTTGTATTATTTGGTTTGTTGCAATAGTTGGTTTTAAATCCTCTTATCTATAAGTTGTTAATAGTACAATGACAAGTGATTAGTTTCTTTTTGGAGAGAGTTTGCTGATCATCAACGGTGAACACATCTCACACTTGCGATTCGCGGACGACGTCGTCATCGTGGCCGAAACGTTGCAGGATTTACGGTTCATGCTGAACGGCCTAGCTGATTTTTCTCAACGCATCGGTCTCCGGATGACATCATCATAATGTTACAACATCATAATCGAACATCATAATGTTAACTCTTCTCGTTTGTCGCCAGGAGACAAAGAAAGAGAGAACGAAAGATTGTATGGCACTATGGTGCCATAACATATGGATTCGTAAACGTAATCGAATGAATAAGGATAGTAAACAAAATTCGCATTAGGCATCCTGAAGTAGAGCCGCACCACCGGCACGTCGTCGACCGACGCGACGCCACGCTTACGACTTGACAACCGCTATGCTATTTCTAATATATTTATATATATTCTAATATATATAAGTTTGAATGAGAAGTTAGGGCGTTCAGTGAAACGACGAAAATCAAACAAATCATTATTACCTATCACGTTACAAATGAAATATGGCACATAAAAAAGGACACAACGTAACAACGAAGCAAACAAACAAGATCACAACAAACACAAGTCGATTGTCATTGCAAATAACTTTAAATTGAATCATCGTGCCGCCCGCCGGTCGTGATCCATCATCAGCCACGCCGCGCCGGCCGTCGGCGTCGTGCGCCCGTGCAGCACCGGGAAATCACCATGATTGGGGAGAGATCGCCTTTTAAACCACCGGGCTCAAAGAAGGAGCTTTATTGCCAGTGGAAGTTTTATGTTATTGTACTCGATTTGGTGGTAGGATTTGTCTGTTTGACTAGCTCTACCACCATTCACCATAAAAAATTATGTTAGCATTGTTGCGTCGGGTTGCGTGAGACATAAGATTATCATCTCCCACTGGTCTAAAGTGCGCTTCCATATGTACAACTTTCTGCCAGTTTTTTTCTTTTCTTTTTTTTCTTTTTCTTTTTGTCAGTTCTTTTTTTATTTAAACAGAGGTGTTACTTACGAGTACCCTGTCAAAATCTTTTGTCATCCTTTCTGAAAGCTATCATACTGTCTGTCGCTTGTAACTTAGGTACATTAAAAGCTGTACTGTAATATTAAGCTTTAAAAGGCCTGTACCTCCATTTTTTATGACATTAAAAAATTCATATTTTAAAAGATAACATAATGTAATAAATATAAACACAGTATTAACAAAATTTCATCACCGATATCAAAACTGGCCAATACCAGGGGACGCTTCAAGTACGCCGCCGCCAAAATTTGGAACGACTTACCGCCGCCGCCTAATCGTTTTACTTTCTCGTTCTCGACCAACCTTTAGGGGTAAATGCCGAAATTGGCATCTTCATAAGCAATCCCTGGCATCGGCTTTGAAATATTGTCTATCATTGATTTGATTAGTCGCCCGGCTCCTGTTTGTAATAAGTGGATTTTTGTGTTCATGTGTATTTTTTTTGTGCAATTTCGTATGCTGTTCGCGTTTTTTATAATTGAGTAATATAGTCACCGAATGTTTTATTGTTATTGGTTAGGGCAGAATAACAGAGGCTGCGGGTCCCCTGCAGCCACTGAGTCATGGACCTTTTTGTCTTAACGTCAAGTTATGTTGGTCAGTGTGCGTTGTAATTTTTCTTTATTGTATGTTTGAGACAAATATACAAATTTTTATTTATTTATTTGAACAGTGCTATATTTCTGTTTCAGTTTCTTTTAGTCTGTCTTTATCTCTTAATCTTATTTTGCTTTAAACTTACTAAGGCTATCAATATTTAAATTAAACGTAATATAATGTGTTACGTTTGTGTGTAGTTGTTGTTTCAGAGCCAATTAAGAAGCAACTGCATACAAATATATGTTTCTTCATCCCCACGATTGACACGCGTGAACTATGCTTTTGACAGGCCCTCGGGCGGCGGCCAATGCAACGGCATGTATTACTCTTTTAACAGCGAGGTATTGGTTACTGACTTAATAATGGGTCATTATTAAGTCAATAACAAATAGCGATGAGAATAAGGATGCAGACTGTAAGTAGTACGCAGATGCAGGCGGACGGGCGTAAATAAGTAAGGTTGTCGACTTAGCATGTGCACATGAAGTTTAAGTTTGTTTGGAGGAAGTGTCTCGAGTGCCGAGAGTTGAGTGCGCTTTAACAACTCCGCTACTAAAGACATTCGGTAGTCTACTTTAGAGTCGACGACCCAAGCAGTGGGAACTGCTAGATGTGCTCTTCGCGCAACTAGATGTGAGTTCGCGATAGCATGGAGCGACTCTCTTGACACCCAAATCTATGATGATGATGAGTACTGGGTGAAGAATGCACTTCGGCAGGTTTTAACCATGCGTTAAGAGTAGGAGGTGCCAGTTAGTGAAATGAGAAGAATATTTGTATAACTAACCGTAGACAAAAGTAGATTCTAGTTTCCGAAATAATGATTATAGACGACTATGCGATCAACATTACATTCCTAATAAACACTATTCATCATATAGACATTACAATGACAAGAAGGAGGTTTACTGTAGACTGCACGCTAAAGTCCAAGTTGTTCAAAGGTTGCCAAATACCCGCCGCGAGGCCTGTCGAACCCGCGCATGATAGGTGAGGGCATTTGGTGGAAAGTGGATGATTACCAGTCGTTAGCCTAGCCGGTGGGCTGGTGGTAACATTACGGTGGACCGCCAGGGACAGCCAGATTGCTGCGTGAGCTATGTGCATTGCCAGGTTACAGACCCTTGGGCAGCTGTCTCGCCGACGTCAATCATAATGATATGAAGTGTGCTTATTGGGGTTTATGGCTTATAGTTTAAGTATCTTTAATATAGTAGTGCAATCGCGTATGTTTTCTTTTCAATTTAATGGACAGATTATCAAAATGTACATCACTTCTCTTTTAACCTTAAATACATTGAAGGAGCAAACACGGTTTGTTAATGTATTGTTGTAGGTACAATTATCTTAAATTATCTGATTGGGTTTTAAAAAGATGATTCAGTGAAACATTTTATTTATATAACTGCTTAATATTTTAAAAACGAACTGCCGTTACCCAATGAATCAGACATGAAAAGATGAACAATCAAATATTGTACCACAGTTATGTGCTACAATAATGATTTAGAAACTTTATTGTCACACTTTTAACCTTTGATACAGTTTAAGTTCCTCATTCAGCAATATGCATTTAACTGTAACATTTCACGGTCTTCGCCAATCATGCGAAAAGTGCAAACCTACAAAGCTGTATATAGTAAGCAGAATCGCAAGTTCAAAGTACATTGCGGCAATTTCATGTTAAAAGTCAAAGGCAGCCACTACGCAGACAACTTTGTATAACGAATAAGGTTTTAGTTCCACGCTGCGAGTGCCTCCCGCGGCACCACGAGTCGGAAACTAGTGGCGGCGCACGCGCACCGCCTTGACATTACGAGAAGACGCGCCGCTCACTCGGGAGAATGGACTCCGAGCGAGGTCCTGCCGCCCCGCCGCGCTCTTGTCGTGGCTACACGAGAGCAAAGAAACGTATCTACAAAAATAATTAATAAATACTCTTATCTATGACTAATAGCTTATATACAGCTCCACAGATGAGCAAAGGCCTCCATCATCGAAATCATCATCATATCATATCTTCGCTACAATTTATGTGTATTTACGTAATTACCACGCTTGTGAAATGCGAGTTAGTATCACAAACCCTGACTGAGCTGATGATGAAGATGAATTATAAGAAAAAGAGTTGTTTTTTAATTACGAGAGTTGTTTTTTTACCCTTATCTTCGGGAAATCCGGGTCAGGACGGGACTACATAATCTGTTTTTACAAAGTACGCTACAAGTGTGTCACTACACCTGTTCTCAAGTCTACGAAGACGGAGAGCTTGTACTTAGAAGTATCAGCAAGAAACTTAAGATGAGCTTTTCGTTAATCTGCGTCTGATTATTATAAATAGCCTTCTCTATCATAGAAAGACATCAGCCATCGCTTAACTCATCAAGAATAACAGAATAACAAGTAACAAAAGATTAGAAAATCATTTTATTTTTATATTATTTAGAAAACAATAGCTTTTGACTCAGATTACTTGTAATTTGAGAACACATGCATGCTATTTTGACTGAAGTGTATAGATAAATATATATTAAACTTTTGTTACATGTAATCCTTATTATTCCACTCCAGGGCGCCCTTCCTTACGTGACAATGTTCTTTGTTTAGTTTTAGAATATCCCCTTTAGCATATCATAGTTACAGAAATTCTAAATTATAATTTTATATAAAATGTATAACACTTTCATATATCTATTTGTTGTTTGTTTTTTCATTAAGTAAGACCAAAGTATAGCTAAAAATAACTCAAAACCGGCGACGAGGTCGTGCGAACCATTTTCGTGAAGCTCCGTTGCGCAAGTTGCACTAATTAGAACATTATAATGACCCGAGTGCAACTCTTATTAGCTCTGGGAACACAAAGATCATAATGGGGTTGACTAGCTGACACCGGCTTCATTAATTAATTTATGTTCGCATGGTATCAAAAAAGATAACAGTAATAAAGTGATAATTACTAACTTTGTTAAGACTTGCGATCACACAAAAGTATGCCAGATAAACTTATTTGTAATACTTGAAAAACTTTACAACAACAACATCATAATACTTAAAGCTAACTTGTAAACGATAACTTACAATCAGGTATATTGAGATGAAGTTAATAATCTGAATGAAAGGTTTTTATACCGGTATTAAATAACGAAAACACAAACTATCTATTACTAGTTAAATAGTTTCTTTTGATCAATATTTGAACATTAAGAAATTGTTTCTTGTTTTGTTTTTATTGTTTAGCATTATTTCTTGTGCACTTGGAGAGGTCTATGTCCAGCAGTGGACTAGTATAGGCTGATGATGATGATGATGATTATGATTATTTCTTGACTTCAGTCTTTCGTCTTTGATCTTAAGTGGTTGGTACAGGCGTATAGGTATAGGTGAGTATAGGCCACTAATCCTATCGCCTTCTTTACTTTAGAAAAATCCAAATAAATAAAAAAGTATAATATTCGCAAAAGTATCTAAGCCTCGTTGTGTGTCCCGTGGTATGTGACACGTTTTAAATGCGACACACAATCACCTTACAAGCCTGCAGTGACATACGTACGAAAGAAAGAACGTTTAAAAACTCATATATCATAACTACATAAGGAAGCGCTATGATGGCAAGTGTTCCTTATTGTCATCTCAGTTTGAAGTTCGTTCATCGCTCTTGTACAGTCGACGTACAGCCTCGTGCGCATCATGGATGCTCAACGGTCCACAGTTCGATTCCCGCGGCCGCGTTCCCACGCAGTGAGATAACCGCGCCGCATTGTGGACGTTCAAGGTGACACAAATTGCATTATAATGGGTGCAACTCTTACGCAGCGAGATTTCGTCGGATAGCGGAAAATATGCCATTATTGAATAGACTATGCGCTGAAAACGAAACGCATTAGGCATAGACTTGGCTACTCAAGCTTATCGTGAATCAGGCTGGCTTGCTTCATAAATACCTAATCACGATTACTGCTGATCATGTTTCAAACATCATTTACATATTGAAAAAATCCTTTTACTTTCAATCGACATATATGCTATTTAAAAAACAAATTATTGGGCAATATTTTATTTCAAAAAGTCAATTGAAAGAAGTAGGAATCTTGTTTATGTTAAGACACATTTGTGGATAAAAAATTGAAAGTTAACCTTCTGAAAGTCAAATGGAGCATGGTCATTCCAACGTTATATCGTTCGGTTTAACAGTGCCTTCGTCGGAACGGTTGTTCCGTATTCATCCCATGAGAACTCATCCCACAAATAATTTTTTCTCTCATTTCTATTCCTTACTTAACCCACAGCAATATTTTTATTTTTATTCCTTATTCATCCCATAAGTATTCCTTACTCAACCCACGTCGAAATTATAAAGGACTAGCTGATCCGGCGGACTTCGTACCGCATTTAGCATCAGCGCTAATGTAGCATTCTAATGGTGAAAGAAGTTTTTGAATCGGTCCAGTAGTTTGAGTTTATTCGTTGCAAACATACAAACATACATACAAAAATACAAAGGTTTCCTCTCTATAATATTATAGATAAGAATTAGTATAGAAAACTCTAGTACGGTCAGACCAAAAAAATATATAATTTTACGAACATAAAAGAGATCATGTATGTTATATGAAACGAAATTTGTAAAAGTGGGATATAGCATATATTATTATAAAAATCAACAATTAAGTTAAAAATCAAGCTCTTAGAACTTGCCGGTGTTCTATTGTTACCACTTACCTGAATAAGCGGTGCTCTGTCCGAAAACAGCTTAACAATCATTTTATATGAAATTACTTGCGTTTATTTTACATATAATTTTGTCATTATAGAGATATACTGTGAAAAATGTATAGTTTTCACCTAAACTTTAGAATAATCGTCTTTCAAATGACGCCAATAGAAGCAGTATCTTCAATAAACTTCCATTCTAGCTGTAGCAAACAGAATGTAACTCTACTTTTGGCAACACGATTAGATCTCAACCTTAACGTATAGAAAGTCTTGATTAAATAAAGATAATAGATAAATTGCTTAGATATTTTCGCTAATTTTATAAACCATTAATCATTATTTGATATCCTTTGTACTGATTCAGATTTCATTAATTATACACGAACAACGTATTGTTTCTCGAAAACGACTCAAATACAAATCTGTCAGGAACATAAACTTACGCCTACGCAATTAACATCTTTTCCGTTGACATGCTTCATAAATATTGTTTTATGTTGTCACAAGTTCTTGTAGGAGTTGTGTACGTACATGTGGCATAAGTCGTGTTTAACTGCAAAGCGTTTACAGCTTAGCAAGAAACTTTTATCACAATTCATCGGCGTTGTCAGCGACTGATCAGTAGATGATGACCTTCACATTATTTTTTTAAGCTTTACCCGACTGTTTGGCTGTTACAAACATTAAGAGGTATTAAACCTACAACTTACTCTGTATTAAAATCCCAATCATAAAAAAAATACAAACCTTTTTTCTGCTTTCTATAATATAAACATTAGATTGTATTATGTTAACGTGACGTGTAATAAAATAAACACTTTTTTTCTAATTTTCCATTTGACGACCTCCTTGGTCGCGTGGCTTGCACACCGGTTTTCATGGTGTCGCCATCTCTGAGGTCCCGGGTTCGATCCCCGGTCGGGTCAATTTAGAAATACCTGTTTTTCTAAATTGTTTCGGGTCTGGGTGTTTCCTATGTATAATAAGTATGTATTTAAGTATACTAAGTATGTTTATCCGTTGTCTAGTTAACCATTTTATCGAGTTTCTTAAGGAAGCTCTTGTTGGGGCTAGATAATTGGTGTGAGTGTGGGGAAACATTTCCAGGTTCTATTTCACGAACAATACCCACATAATGCCACTTTATCTTTTCACTATTCATCATCATTAAAGATTGTGGTTTTTAGCACACAGCTGAGTCGATACTAGGTGATATGATAGGTTAGAGTGATGCTTAGCAATCATTAACCATGTATACTGTTACATTTTAAAAAAACAATTTCTATATTCCTCTTTGCTTCTAAGAGAATTGCATAAGAAGTTTCCGCTTGATAAACGGCGGCAATTTTTTCCATACTCTACGCTACTCGCATTACATATAGACCTTCCTTTCGCAACTCATAAAGAGGCACAGAATCGACTCGTCAGTAGCAGCAATTAACCGTAGAGATTTTTAATTAGCCAAATGTCGGTGCGATTGGCTGGTTGAGTAACAGTTCGGACGATTGGGCAGGATGTGTCCCAACCGCGCGAGTGCGGTGACAAATTTGAACATCCGCATGCATGTTAATTTATTAACTATTTCTATTGATAAATATTTATGTGAGATGTAATTACTAGTTAGTTTATAACTTGTATGTGTTACTTAAGGAAAGTTTTTACACTTAGCCTTCTCATAATCGTAAGGCATATGTGTTAAGATATTGTAACTAGTTTGAAATTCTTTGATATTCAACTAGCCTCCTAGCCTTTGATTTAATAAAATGCAAGTTACATATAACACAGGTTTTATTAACGACGCTAAAACAGGCGTAGTAGATTTTTTTATTCTCGACATCAGGTCGCCATCATTGTAATTATCACTACATAGTATAAAACAAAGCCGCTTCCCGCTGTCTGTCTGTCCCTATGTATGTATGTATGCTTAGATCTTTAAAACTACGCAACGGATTTTGATGCAGTTTTTTTTAATAGATAGAGTGATTCAAGAGGAAGGTTTATATGTATAATAGGTACATGCATAGAATTGGACCCGGTACTCAAGCGGACCAAGTCGCGAGCTGGCTGCTAGTCAACCTATGAACGTGCCACAGCTGGGCTCACACCTTTCCACATGCATTTAGCACATGGGAGACCGCAGCAAATCTGGACCCTGGACCAATTGGTACGGGTTCTAACGACTTACAGAGCTATGGGGGTTGAACGACAATTTGTCGCATTCATTCCAAGCATTTATCCGTTCAGCTATCATAACAAATAGGAATAAATCATCATCATCATCATTAGCTCTTTTTATGTCCACACTGCTGGGGCACGAGCCTTCCCTATGGATGGGTAGGAAGAACGGGCATTAAACCACCACGCGGGCCCAGTGCGGATTGGCGGTTGTTAATGACTGCTAATGCAGCCAGGACCAACGGCTTTACATGCCTTCCGAATCATGGAGGAGCTCGAGATAATAAATTTCTGGTCACCCATCCTGTGACCAGCCTTTGCGAAAGTGGCTTAACCTCAGCACCTGCTGACCGGGCGCATTAACCACTGCGCCATCGAGCTCCCATAGGAATAAATAGATAACTTTATTTCTTTATGTACACATTTTGTTTACCTAATTTTTTCCTTATTAAGAATACAACACACAAGAATTTGCAAATCACTGACAAAGTCGCCGGAGGCTGTGTCACTCAACTGCAGACGATGTCGCGGGTGGCGCAAACTTCTCCGGCTGTAAGCCTCATTAACGTCACAGCCGGTGCCGCTGACGTTGACGAGTCTATTTGGATCCGGGGACGATGTAATATTGTCGGATAGCATTAGCGGCGGCGGCGTTGTGTTGTTTGGGGCTTGACTGGTCGCCGGCAGTACGGGAAATGTTAGAAATATGCGTCGTTAAGCGTGTCACGTCGTGTCAACAACTTTTTATCTTTAAGTTTATAAAAAATAAAAATAAAATATCGTCATCATCAGCCTATACTAGTCCACTGCTGGACATATGCCTCTCCAAGTGCACGCCACCGAACACGAACCGCGGCTACTCTCATCCAGCTCTTGATAGCCACCTTGCTTATATAATGCGTTGAAATCCTAGCCCACTAAATCCCAGCCCCAACACCGCAGTGCACACGTATAACGTGCACCCACTGCAAGACCATAAGATACTGTAAGCTCATCTTGCGTGAAACGGAACGCATCCGATAACAAATACTTGACGGTCAAGTTACAAATTAATTTTGGGATGACAAACAACACAGTCTAATATTGCCTAAAAAAAATCCCTATATCTGACTGAGGTAAAGTCAAGTTGACTTTAGTAATAAGTCAGGTAGTACATGTGTAGTTATGATAAGTTGTAGATCTACGCACACGTGAACGAAGTGCGTTTAGATCTACATGTAGTATCCTACATATGGTGTAGAATGTTATGTGAACGCTTAATAAGTTGCGCAGGCGCTCCAAGTACTGCTAGGCATCCTCGAGCGGATTTTCCCAGTGAACTTTCACTTAACGCCGACAGACCTGACGGTACTGCCAAGAGACCCTGACTACTTGTTATTAAGGTCTAAAATAGGTTTCACTATTTCAATAAAAACAATAGTATGTAGTTGAGGATGCAGAATACCTTTGACCTTATCATCACTTAACATCAGGTGAGATGAAAGTCAAGCGCAAACCAGTAAGAATTTAAAATAATAAATGGTTTGCTTCGAGACCTTGGTATTTGTTTTTACCTAAATACATTTTAAGTTTCTATCTTTGAGATAGGATCAAGATAAGAGATTCTGCACAATTTGCTAATGGGATCAAGAAGTGTGTGGAATTATAGACGTGAAACACAACTGAAAAGAAGAAAGAAAAGGCAACTTTTGGTATTGTACAATGCATTACATTACTAACTAAACTAAACTCACGCTTGACAAAATATCTACAACGCCATTTCGTTGTTCTCGTAACATTTAAGAAAAGCTTCTTGATTATCCCGCGTAGCGCTCATTGGATTTAGCCGGTTGGCCTGACCTGCTCGATCATGGTTGGTTCAAACAGACAGATGTTTATGGCTGACGTTACTTACCAAAACATTATTGTTAATATGATATGTCTATGTCCAGCGCAGATAACCTGACATAGGTGATGATGAAATAACACATTAAAATGGTTATGTTAGGAGGAACTGTGATTTCTCGCATTCAACTCGAACATCCCTACGTTACCGCTCGGTAGCTTATTGTATAACTCTTACATTAAGTCAAGAAACTCTGCAAAACTTATAAGTTAAATTAATCTAAGTTCAATCTAATCGGGATCACAAATTACTTAACACCTCTCGGTGCCATAATTGTCAATTCATCATGTGTGGTGCAAGCTTCAACACCGCGTGTATGTACGCCACAGCGCCAGACTTCATCATAATATTTAACTGATTAAAAGTGAAAGGATGGGATGGCACCTAAGATCCTATTGGTTAGAAATGTACTGTGATGGAAATCTCTGCACTCTGCATGTTAATAAAGTTAAAGGTGATAAATAACAATATCGAGTTAATGTTAAAACGACAAAACCTTAATCACGGACCCTGCAATAGGTTCAAAATGTGAAAATGAATTAATATGCAAAATAACTGCGAGTAGAATCGAATGAAATTCTAATCGTATTGACTAAGTATTAAAGTAATTACAAGCCTATAGATAACCTTGCTCCGGCTGCCAATTAGCAGAACACCCGCTGTGCATGGCTCAATTTACTATGTACAGCAACCGCGTATATGTATCAATGGCACTCACTTTCTCTTATAAATAGTTGTACTGTCATTCAAAATCAGGCGTTTTTTTGTAGTCTAGATGGTCTATTAATAAGTATTTAATTGACGTTCTTTACTTTAGTAAATGAAAAAGATAATCATCTAAATAGACACTGTTGAGAGGTGACTTTAAATTTTTCTTGGTGTGGCTTGCCTATTGCATACTTTTTACATAAACCATGCATAAGTGAGCGCATTTCTCAGTTGTTGGCGCCTTAATCTAATAAGTTATAGAAGTTACTACTAATAAAGTAATTTCAAGCCTAATACATTCGCCCAGACTGCCGGATCAAATTAAAGGAACAAACAGTCATGCACAGATCAAATTACTATTTACAGCACCCGCTTTCATCTTATAAATTAGTCCGCAGCCGACACTCCCATAGTCAATCGCTTTAGATAAGATCACAGTGACACAAACTGGTTTGTAAGTTGCGATTATAACTGACACTCTCTTATTTATAATTCGACATGCAATCTTCGGGTGACATAAAAAGGTTGTTTGTGAAACGAGTCTATATAGTGTCATGAGTACCTAAATAAAAAATAATGAAAATAACACACAACGCTCTGGATAATACTCGTAAGATGAGGCTTATACAACCTGAACCAAAAGCATAAAATAAACAATCTATATACGGTAGGTACACAATAGGTACGACCAAGTCATCACTACATTTAATATGTAATTGCAGGTTCGTTATTAGATACATAGATAGATAATACTTTTATTACTACACTATAAAACATAAACATGATCAAAAGAAAAAAAATTACAAAGTTACAATTTTGTAGTGTGATCACGGGACAAGTGTTTACGAGGACAAAGTCATGGGCATTCGCTAGTGGAATATAAAAGCTTCAGTGTGGAATTATAACATGGATGTTAAACAAACATTTGAATGATGTGAAATGAAATGAATTGATGTGAAACATTTGATTCCAAGTTGGAACTCGGAATCAAATGTTTCACATAAGCAGCGCGCAAACCGGACATCTCGGCGTAATCGTAGCGCGGTAATGCGCATAACGGGCGCTCCAATTTGAAGGTTCTCATGACGTTAAGTACAAAATGTAAGCCCTTTTTAAAAGCCTAATCGTACACACATCCTCTTTGAAACTAGTAATTATCTTAAATGGGCAATAAATTTGGTTAATGGCCATAGCAACTTGTTAAACGTTTATTTTTGACGACTTTATTGGCACATAACTTATTAACGAACATTATTTTATGTGCAATATGATTAAGTTTTTATTTTAATGAGGGCAGCCAATCGGCGATGTAATGCAAGTGTACTTTTTATTATTATATAAATATAATAACCTCATGATTATAAAATACAAATTAAATGAAATGACCTATCTGGAGACCCGGAATTTCGAAGTTGCTTAATTTGCAAGATCGTGATACCCGAAGTCACGAGGCGCTGTACCATAGAGCTTCTCTAAACAATAACAAAATATATTCATCTTGCATTCTAAGGATGACTTTATATTAAATTTTGATAGAAATTTTGTGCATTAGTATAAAGTTTCAATTAACGAATTAATGAAGAAACGTAAACATAAAAAAACATAATATTGTAAAAATACTAAATCATCTATATGTAGGATGCCTGTCATCCGAAATAAATAGTATACATTATATATCTTATATCTTTTTTTATGTTTATCTACTAACTATTAGAGTTCTCTATTATTCTTAAGCCAAGAAAGTTTCAATCAAATTGGCTTACTTATTTTGAACTTTTAAGTCGGTTTGGCATAATAGTATAATAAAAGGCCCTTAAATACGAGTACTACACCACCTTACAAACCAAAGTTCGTAAGGTTACGACGTGCTCAGCCAATACGTCGAGCAATCACCTTTGTTTGGTAATAATGTTGGGCTCATTTATACCTTTGTCGATTGGGTACCTACGAACAAAGCGTTCAAAAATTATAAATCATTGAAACACAGAATTGGATCACACGCGCGGGCTCCGAATCTCGTAACGGCGCGGGTCACGGGTCGCCGTGGTTACCAGTGGTTGCGCAACCACCGCCAATCGCAATCTGTAACCACCATTGTTTTGTTACGGAGATTTATCAATTTTGTGTTATGGTAATAAAATGGTAATAACGTCGAAATTACTACGAATAATAGACAGGGAACCGACGGAAACTTTAGCGAAAATTGGGCTTTAGCTTCATTAAAACATCATTCTGTTTGGTCTGAGTCGAAGCCAGTTATAGAACTAAAAAAAAAAGAAATATTTATAACTAAAATTGTCGGATAAAACTGATAATAATAAGAAAAGCATTACATTATTGTCTTATTATTGCAGTGCATCAGTTTTAAGGTCGTGGTGGTCAAATTTTTAATCAATTGGTACTATTAAAAAATCTCGTCGCTACGCTTGCGTTACATAATTGTTAGTAACACTTATCGTTTATTATTTATGAAACAAATATCGCAATTAAGTTATAAATCTAATTATTATTACAATCAATAAACAAGATAGTAAGTCGCAAACGGCAATTACGCGTTATAAAACTGCGGCTGAGATGTTATTGCGAAAATGTATCGAATGGGAGCACTTTCTACGCCTAGCGTGAACCTTATGCGTGATGTCGCATACTAGTGGCCTGCCCAGGCGTCGCTTGCTAAGTCTACACAGTTTTAGAGACATCATTATTATCTTTAACTTCGAAACTTAGGAAAAAATCCTTTTGATATCTATTCCTACCGTTTCTTAACACTATCTTTCTAACACAAATATTTTTATGACTTACTTATTTTTTTTTTAAACGGACAGTTTTAAACACGCATAGTATCGAATGCTCTGTTGTTCATAAGCACCTACACCTAAGGCAATTAAAAAGATAAGTTCTTGAATCGGATTTTTTGTTGATGAGAGATGAAAACGCGGACTTCACATGCTAAAGGCTAAAGTACTTCATGCAAGAAAGGTCCTCGCTCAAGCGAGTGAGTGAAGCGAGTGAACTGTATTTTTATGTAATCTTCATAAAAACACAGCTTGGAGAATTAATGATACTTAATTTAACGGTTATAAGGTTACATAATCGAGAGTACAAATAAAAATATGTAAATTATAAACTATTTGATAACTCTGAGGAACTCGATGGCGCAGTGGTTAACGCTCCCGGTCTGCGAGTGCTGAGGTTAAGCAACTTTCGCAAAGGCCGGTCATCGGATGGGTGACCAAAAATTTATCTTCTCGAACTCCTCCGTGCACGTAAAGCCGTTGGTCCCGGCTGCAGTAGCAGTCGTTAACAACCACCAATCCGCCATAGGGAAGGCTCGTGCCCCAGCAGTGGGGACATAAAATGAGCTGATGATGATGATGATGATGATGATGATGATGATGATGATGATAACTCTAAAATCGAAAGAGAATAACAAAAACAATTACTAAAAGACTACACTTTTGAAAGAAGACAAGAAAGGGTTTATTCATGAGTCTTCTTCTTTTTCATTTAGGTACTGTTATGTGCACAAACGGACACACAAAACCTCATTCAGTTAGATAAGTAGCAGTGTGTCGTAACATCGCACTTTAAAAGCTCACCCAAAGTCGTTTGCCATTTTTAATACTGGTTTGCTCTCGTTACTTCATCTTGACCCGTGTTTAATTTTATATCTCTATTACATTCAGTCTAAGAGCTTTCTGTACCCGTTCGATGTTTATAATGCTGTCATCATTTTAAACATCACAAATAGTGCCTTTTGTTTATTTTTTATTTTAACCGCCTATGTGGTCTATTTGTTAGAGCACTGAGGTCAGACCCGGATGTCCCGGGGTTGATTCTTACCAAGTTCAGAAATTGTACCTGGTTTCATTCATAGTAAGGCTACAAAAACACAAATGTTGAAAAAATTTCCACGAGCAGGATTTAAACTTGCACCCTTCTGACATTCCGGGTCAGGTGCTCTTCCAATTGAGCTATCGTGGTTCTAACCAGCCCGCCGAAATTATTCAACACTTTTTACTTTGAAAGCCAAAGGCGCCCATTCAATGTCAACAACTACCGTCACTAACATCCGATCATAATATTTTTACAAATATTAAAGATCAGTTAAGAAGTAAGCTATTAATAAAATGTTCATATAATTTTTAACGCAAATTTTACGCAAAGCCTTTAGGCCTATAAGTCTACAATCCTTTCTCCTGAAGACCCTAGAGAAAATGGTAGACAAATATATCAGAGCGGGACCACTGAAAAGATTCCCACTCCATGGACTTCAATGTGCATATCAGGCAGGGAAGTCAACAGAAACTGCTCTTCATCATGTGGTGAGTCGAGCAGAATTTGCGCTGGAAAACAAAGAGATTTGCATCTGCACTTTCGTAGATATCGAAGGTGCATTTGATCGCACTACCTTTGAATCCATCAAGGTTGCAGCCAAGAACCATGGTGTGCCACTACCGATCTGTAATTTGATCGAATGCATGCTAAAGGGTAGAATTATCAACTCTGAATTGCTAGGTGACAGTCTACTTGCACGAACAACCAGAGGATGCCCGCAAGGAGGGGTTCTCTCGCCCCTTCTGTGGAGCCTTGTGGTTGATTCAATCGTAGTAAGGCTGAATAAAGGACCATTCTATACGGTTGGTTATGCGGATGACCTGGTCATCTCAGTCAGTGGGAAGTTTCCCTCAACGGTATCGGGGCTAATGCAATGTGCCTTGGGTTTGCTGGAGGAATGGTGCAATGCCCATCACCTCTCTGTAAACCCGGGGAAAACAACAGCCATCCCCTTTACAAGAATGAGAAACACTACGGGTCTGGGTAACCTAACACTTTATGGTACCCAGATCTCTTGGTCCAAGGAAGTGAAATATCTAGGCTTAACGCTGGATAGAGAACTTACTTGGAAACAGCATGTAGACACGACCGTAGCCAAGGCTTACAGAATCTTTGGCATGTGTCGGTCTACCTATGGCAAGACGTGGGGACTCAACCCCAAAATCATTAGGTGGATCTACATGACGATGGTGAGACCGATCCTCACATATGGCAGCATCGTCTGGTGGCCCAGAACCAGGCTGAAAATCTATAAGAATGCTCTTAGCAAACTTCAGAGAACAGCTTGTTTGGCGGTCACTGGTGCCTTTAGAACCACTCCAACGGCAGCGCTGGAGGTCCTCACAGACCTTCCACCCCTGCACATCGTAATAGAAACAGAGGCAAAGAAAGCGTTACATAGACTAAAGGTGGCCGGACTGTGGGACGCATCTAAACCTCTGACTAGACACACTAAATGGGAAACAAGTGACATTCCTGACAGGATCATGGAAATGGGGTGCGATAAAATATCCATGTTCGAAAACATATCATGTTCGAAAAGAAATTTAAAGTTTATGTTCCAACCAGGGACGAATGGAAACGAGGGCCACCGTCTCCGGATGAAGACAGCCTAATCTGGTATACCGACGGATCAAAAATGAAGTCGGGTACAGGGGCAGGCGTCTATAACAACGACTTCAAGCATAGTCAAAGCATGGGAAAATTTGCCACTGTTTACCAAGCTGAAACTTTCGCAATTCTCCTATGTGCAAAGCAGAATATAGAGTTAGCTACGAAAAAGCGCAATATATTCATCCTGAGTGACAGCCAAGCAGCGCTCAAATCGCTCATATCGCCCCGAATCAACTCTGGCCTTGTTTTAGAAACCACCAAAGCTCTAAACAAGCTAGGTGGACATAACAAGGTGCGATTGATCTGGGTCCCAGGCCATATGGGAATCCACGGCAACGAGATGGCGGATGCACTTGCCAGGGAGGGCTCAAAGACCCAGCTTATTGGTCCTGAGCCGTTCGTGGCACTTGCACCAAGTACCATCAACAAGGTCTTAAAAGATTACATGAAAAACAGGCACGGCATCGAATGGAAAGAGCAGCCGGGTATGCAACACTCCAAATCCTTCCTAGGCGAAAACGCCTAAGGACGGAGTAAGTTCATATGCGGAGGCAGTAGAAGGCAGGCCCGACTAACCATCGGTGCCTTGACAGGGCACTATGCCACAAAACAAATGTTCCACAGAATGCACCTATCAACAAATAACTTGTGTAGGGCATGTGGAGAAGAAACGGAGTCAATGCAGCACCTACTGTGTGACTGCGACTCTCTGGCTAGGAAAAGAATGGGACTCCTGGGGTCGGCTTATCCGAGACCGGAGGACTTCAGGCTCTTCGCTCTTAAGGACGTGGCCAAACTTATGGCATCTATCTTTACAGAGGAAGAAGAGTGAAAGGACGGGGTTGCACAAAAGATCCCGATGGGTCGAAGTGTTACTGCAAGAGGGAAACCTCAGCAGGCCCCACTAAGATAAGATAAGATAAGATAACGCAAATTTTGATGCGAACAAATTACAAAAACACAAATGTTGAAAAATGCTGAAAAATGAAATGGGCTGGTTAGAACCACGATAACTCAATTGGAAGAGCACCTGACCCGGAATGTCAGAAGGGTGCAGGTTCGCAACAAAATTTGCGTTAAAAATTATTTGAACAAAGGCTCATTAATTTTTGCGCTAGCTAACACCTTACACTGCCAATACACAAAATAGTAACTGTCAATGCAGCTTTAAAACTCCTACCAAATGAGGGCATGGCAGACACAACAAAGTAGTTTTTATTCCTGAAATTGAAATATTATAACATAAAAACAAAGTACCGTGACCGATAACTATATTCACATAAATACCTTTAACAAGCTCATTGTCTTCCCCGAACGCTATCTCCAATCTTCTAGACATATAAAAGCTTAATTATCACCTTCTACCTATTTCAATTATACAAGCACGCATGTTCAATTGTAAACACACGCAGTTTTAATCAAAGTACATACAAGATAATGACATAATAGGCTATACGTCAATCTTAATAAGTGTGTGATAAAGACATGGAATTAAGAATAAAAACTTCGACCTCGAAACGCAGCGAAGCGAGTGCGATACGGACTGCGATTCTATCAATGTATCATTGAGGAGATAAGCTCGCGGCTCGCCTGCGGGCATTAACGCCCAGATTGGAAATTATCTGACCGCGTTACACTGTCTGTCCGTTCGTGAGTTAATGAGACGGATTCCCACTGGCTTTACAAGGAAAAATAACCGTCTTTTGTTGTTTTTATTATATAGCTTTTCTTTTTTATTTGTACAATATTGAGAAAATTATCGGTAACAACTGACGATCAATCTTTTTAGATATGATCTAGCTTAAATATACTCAACCATCATCATCATCAGCTCATTTTATGTCCCCACTGCTGGGGCACGAGCCTTCCCTATGGATGGATAGGGAGAACGGGCCATAACCACCACGCGGGCCCAGTACGGATTGGTGGTTGTTAACGACTGCTAATGCAGCCGGGACCAACGGCTTTACGTCTTCGCCTTCGCCTTCCGAAGCACGGAGGAGCTCGAGATGAAAATTTTTTGGTCACCCATCCGATGACCGGCCTTTGCGAAAGTTGCTTAACCTCAGCACTCGCAGACCGGGCGCATTAACCACTGCGCCATCGAGCTCCTCAATATACTCAATATTAGTAGTAAAACCCTATTTTGTAGTAAGTACGGACCATCTCTTGTCTATGTCAGGAGACTCACTTCCTCATATTTGCGTATAAACATTATGTATTCCTATCATCATCATCATCAGCTCAATTGTACGTCCCCACTGCTGGCACGAGCCTTCCCTATGGTTAATGTAGCCGGAGCCAACTGCTTTACGTGCCTTCTGAAGCACGGAAGAGCTCAAGATGATAAATTTTTGATCACCCATCCCATGACCGGCCTTTGCAAAAGTTGCTTAACCTCAGCACTTGCAGACCGGTCTCATAGTATTCCTATAAATTCAATACTTTACAAAGTCAAAGTCAAATCATTTTATTCAACATAAGCCTTCACAGGTACTTATTGACGTCAAAACTATGAATCAATAAACTAAAAAATTTGTTTAGACTATATACAGAATCAGTCCTGCGAGCAATGTGCCCTGCCCACTGCCACTTGAGCTTAGCAACTCTTCGGGCTATGTCGGTTACCTTTGTTCTTCTGCGGATCTCCTCATTTCTGATTCGATCTCGCAGAGAAACCCCGAGCATAGCCCTCTCCATTATTTGGTCTCTCATGGCCGCTGGGGCGGAACAGTCCTCGAGTGGCGACCGCGTACCGGAAAGCGCAGTGTAGGCAGGCCTCCAACAAGGTGGACCGACGATCTGGTGAAGATCGCGGGAAGCCGCTGGATGCGAGCAGCACAAAACCGGTCGTTGTGGAGATCCTTGGGGGAGGCCTTTGTCCAGCAGTGGACGTCTTTTGGCTGAGATGATGATGATGATGATATACAGAATCTACCACCAGTTCGGATTTTGGGAGAGCCTTCGACCGAGAAGAGCTGGCAACAAACTCAGGAGGCTTATTTCTTTTTCTCCAGAATACAAAAATCCAACCATACATTATTTAATATTTTTTCTGTCAAACTTGAATGATATAGACTTATAATCAACCTATTAAAACACTCTACACACAAACAATGTGTGCCACATTGCTTTGTTACAAGTTAGATAACGCAAATTAACCTTCCATCTATTGTGTTTGTCAGCTCACTTATTAGTTTAATAAACAAAAATTACGATGACTTTCAGCGGAGTACGATCAGATATCCGTCGAGTGGATGGGTGACCTCGTTTGTTTTGCCCATTGTTTTTTAATAAGGTTAAAACATTAGGCCGAATTAATTGGATCGGTATGTTGAATACATATTTTATCCCAACTGGCTGAGCAAGATGGACGTTGGTGGGAGACTACTATGACAAACTGGCAAGATACTACAATTTTTTAGACTAAAATTTTCTACACCTAATGTTCTCCCGATGAGCTCGAGTAGTCTTCATCTAACCTGATAAAAAGCAAGTGATGAAGATAGAATCAAACTTTACCCAGAATCCCCAACTGCTAAGGAACTGACTATCTTACAAAAACACAAATGTTGAAAAAATATTCCACGAGCAGGATTTGAACCTGCACCCTTCTGACATACCGGGTCAAGTGCTCTTCCAATTGAGCTATCATGGTTCTAACCAGCCCGCCGAAATTGTTCAACACTTTTTACTTTGAAAGCCAAAGGCGCCCATTCTATGTCAACAACTACCGTCACTAACATCCGATCATAATATTTTTACAAATATATGTTTTTTTTTAATTTGTGTTTTTGAAAATTTGCGTTAAAAATTATTTGAACATTTTATGACTGACTATCTTATTTTACTGATGGACCACAAGACAATTAACATTGTTGCGGACTCAGAACAAACTCTACCAATAACCTTTTTTTTCCATTCTTGAAGAGCGTAAAATTATTAAAAAATGTCCTACGGTATATTATAAAAATATACTTCCTATCACACGTATGTAGTAAAGTAAAATAGTAGTTACACTATGTTTTTTTTTGGAAAAGTCTAGAAAAAAAAATCCACGACCGAGATTAGAACCAACACCCTATGCTATCGTGACTATGTTTCTTGTTGAATAATGATTTCATTTTAGCCACATAACATTTTACAATAACGTTCTAACGTTACCACGACACACGATCCCTACATGTAGCGGCTGGTTATGAAAAACATGACTTGCCATACTTTCGAATTAAGTAAAATACTAGTTTATGCAGCTGGCGGCGCTCGGCCTTGAGGTGACAGGTCATGTGTCTTGGGCTATCTCGAATTCGGAACATAAACCTTTGCTATCCGTGACATAGTAAATGGTCGAGGTTCTCTGAAATTATATCTTAAAAGGTCGCGTTTGATTTGGAGATAATTATTAAGTTATCTGCACTTGTTTAATAACGATTTGATCAAATTTTAATTGTGATCTTTCGATAATTGTGTAGTTGGTTTTTGTAGATCAAGTAGTGATACCAACTGACGTGTGTTGTATTCAAACCCATGATTATTAGGGTTCCATACCCAATGGGTAAAACGGGATCCTATTACTAAGACTCCGCCGTCCGTATGTCTGTCTGTCTGTCGGTCCGCACCAGGCTGTATCTCATGAACCGTGATAGTTAGACAGTTGAAATTTTCACAGGTGTTGTATTTCTGTTGCCGCTAAAACAACAAATACTAAAAAACAGAATAAAAATAAATATTTAAGGGGGCTCCCATATAACAAACGTGATTTTTTTTGCTCGTTTTTGCTCGATATTGATAATGGCAACAGGTTGACGCTTGAAATATTCACAGAATATTTAGTTATATTATATTCACTTTAAAAATAAATTATTAAATTAAAATAAAATTAATATTTAAGGGGGGCTCCCATACAACAAACGTGATTTTTTCCAATTTTTTCTCGGTCTTAATAACGATAACAGGTAGAAACTTCAAATATTTTTATAGATAATGGTACGGAACCCTTTGTGCGCGAGTCCGACTCGCACTTGGCCGGTTTTTTTCAATAGCACGTACTGCTTACTTACCTTTTCCACCTTAATTAGTTTTTAAATCACAGAGCATAGAGGTATAACAACTAAGATGTTAAAAACCAAACAAGGAATGTCATCCCAGCACACGTATCCTTCCTATAACATGGGGTCCTTTAAGCGAAGTGTGAAGAAGCAACCAGCGGGTCGGCATCGTGAGGACGGCTAGCAAGGCATCACTAGCCGTCCTCCAACTAGCTTTCCTCGCATCTGGACTTAGCTGCTGCTTAACATCAAGTAGAGCGAAGTCGTCTGTCTACTCTTCAATAAAAAAGTAACTAGGGTTTAAAAAGCGCGCAAGCGTTCTAAGGCCGGCAAAGCGTCTGCGATTCCTCTGGTTTCGTGGGTATCGGTGATTACCCTCCATCAGGTGACCCGCCTGCTCGTTTGCCTCCTTCTTTTATAAAAAAAGCATCCATCAGGGACGTATATCGTCGTTTTCCAGGTCAGTTACAATAAACAAACGGTTGCGTTGTTCCAGATGGCGCTGACATGCGACTGCCCGATGTCGCAGCCAGGCCCCACGCTGGCGGCCACGTGCGGCGGCGGCGCGTTCATGCTGTTCATGGGGCTGCTGGAGGTGTTCCTGCGCAGTCAGTGCGACCTCGAGGACCCCTGCGGCAGGACGCAGGTAAATTATAATAACAAATAAATATTAAACTGTTTTTTTTTTCTTTTAACTGTACATGTCTTTCACCAAAATATAATTTCGCCAAACCGATTAACAGTTTATTGGCGAAAATTGCACTCATTTTTCACAAAAAAGTAAATAAACTGAACTACAATAATTAGCTTACATTGTTAAAGAATTTTTAACTTTCAAGAGATCTATCAAAATACATTAATAAACTATTTTTTTACTTTTTCTTAAAACACTATGTATTTATTATTGAAAATTACAAAATTAAAATCTGAGATTATAATAACCTAAAGTAACTAAAACTAATACAAAACTAAAATACGGCGTCAAAAAATTCCTCCGCATCGCAGTCGATATGTTTAAACTAGTACATTGTTCCTCAATAACTAAGTCATTAAAAATTCGTGGCACCAGATACCTGCAAATTCTATTCCCATAATAATTGCTTGCGCTAGGCTCCTCAAACTGTTTACGAACAGCAGTTCTTAAGTTATGACTAATTATTTTAGGTTTTAATAAATTGTTTTCTGAGGTAAATTGGTCAACTGCTAAAAGATATTTAACTTTTTCTTGTATTGGCAGAATGCCACTTTTCATAAACAGCTTGTCATAATTTTTATTAACACTATCTTTAACACTAACACTAATCACACATGCAGCCTTTAGGTGTGTGCCTTCCTTGTGGAGGAGCACAACATGTAAAATTTTTGATCACCTAATACAATACAATAGCTGAATAGGCTAATAAAAAATTATTTAAATAAATAAATCTCAAACAAATCTTTGATGATATTTGACTTTTCTCAGCTTTTTCATAGAAAAGACATCAACGCACGATCATCATATAACACACGTTTTATAAATTACTTTCTGAATAATTTACTCATAAATCTTTGAATACTTACACGAGGTAAAGGTTACTAGAATGCCAACATCTAGTCTACTTTCCAATAAAGTTCATCTCGAATGATTTCAATCTAATGATTTATATCCTCTTAAACGTATTCAATCATGTCAACTGCGTTCATTATGCTAAGTGTGTACAGTCACAAGCGTTAACATGTAAACAATGTATCTCTTAATTCAATGAAAGAGGCAAAACTATTCAAAGTGTAAACGTGTTTATGCTCGTGACTGTACAAGTTTCTTTGATTATTCGAACGAGTATACTAACAAACGAGCTAACTATAGTTTCTATAAAATTGGTGTACCGGCACCTGGTGACGAACTTGTGTAACAAACTTGTTACTTCGTCGTTGCCATTCAAATACTAGTTGAAGTTTAATCGGGTGAATAGTAAATACAATTTGAAAAAAATTCGCCGAAATTAATCAACACTATCTATTCATACTCTGTACCTTAGCCAAAGGAATGTTTCGGCGAGTTGGATTGAGCCACGATAGCATAGTTGGTAGTGCACCCGATATGCCAAGCCAAAGACCAGGCAAGGGAGGAGATGCTTGAGAGTCTCAATCGGGATCCCTGGGGGCGCCCGTACCGCTCAGTTCGGGGTAAACTGCGCAACATAGGCCCCCCTCTGACTGAGTCTCTTGAGCCGGCGCTGCTCGACTCTATAGTCCGTGCCCTCTTTCCAGAGAGAGCTGAATTTGTGCCTCCGCGGATGGCTCCGGCATCATCAAACAGGGAAGACACCCATGTGCCGCCGATAACCAACGGCGAGTTGGGTGCGGCCTTTCTGCGGCTCAAGGCCAAAAACACGGCTCCAGGGCCAGATGGGATCCTCGGCAAGATCTGGGTGCTGACCGAGGAGGTGATAGAGGAGCGTTTCAGAGCTCTGCTGGACGCGTGCCTCGTAGCGGGAGAATTTCCTGCAAGGTGGAAGTCGGGACGCCTCGTACTGCTTAGGAAAGAGGGTAGACCCCTCGACTCACCATCAGCTTACCGGCCTATCGTTCTTCTGGACGAGGCTGGGAAGCTATTCGAACGCGTCTTGGCTTTCCGCATTAATAGCCACCTAAAAGAAATCGGCCCCGACCTGGCAACTTGTCAGTACGGTTTTAGGGAGGCGCGGTCAACGGTGGATGCTATCCTGAGCGTGAAGGGGCACTCGCAGGAGGCAGTGGCTCGGGGGGATGTAGTGTTGGCAGTGTCGCTCGACATTGCCAATGCTTTCAATAGCTTACCCTTTGAGGTCATCGGCGAGGCGCTGAGGTATCACGGTGTACCTGGATACCTTCAGCGCATTATCCACAACTACCTGCGCGGTAGAAAGGTGGTGTATGTGGATCAGATCGGGAGACTGCAAAGTCGAATGGTGTCGTGCGGCGTTCCACAGGGGTCGGTCCTAGGGCCGCTCCTGTGGAATGTGGGCTATGATTGGGCCCTCAGAGGTGCGATGTTGCGTGGTCTCCGCGTAATATGCTACGCGGACGACACGCTTGTGACCGCTCGCGCTAAAGGGTTCCCCGAGGCGGCCAGGCTGGCCACAGTTGGGGTATCCCACATGATCGGCCGAATACAGCAGTTGGGGCTAAAGGTCGCCCTGGAAAAGACAGAGGCACTTCTTTTCCACGGCCCACGCAGGAGACCGCCTCCGGATGCTCATATCCGGATTAACGGCATTCGAATAGATATTAGCCCGTGTATGAAATACCTTGGGCTGTATCTGGACGGAAGGTGGCTCTTTCACGAGCATTTTCGACGCCAGTCACCCAAGCTGGTGAAAGCGGCTCACGCACTGGGAAGTCTGCTGCCAAACCTTGGTGGCCCTAGCTCCGGCACGCGCCGGCTTTATACCGGCGTTGTACGCTCCATGGCGCTATATGGGGCACCGGTGTGGGTGGACGCCCTCAGTGCCAAGAACAAGATCCTTCTTAGAAGGCCCCAACGGGCCATGGCACTAAGGGTGATACACGGTTACCGCACCGTGTCTTTTGAGGCGGCCTGCGTATTAGCGGGAACTCCCCCCTGGGAGATAGAGGCACAAGTCTTGGCCTCTGTTTACGAACAGAGTGCAGAGGTCCGCAGCTTGGGCAGCAGAGCGATGCCCGAGCAGGTGTCCAAATGGCGGGAACGTGCCCAAAAGATGGCGCTGCTCCAATGGCGACAACGCTTGGAGCATCCAACCGCCGGCCACTTGACCATCGGAGCGATTCGGCCTGTCCTGGAGCGATGGGTCGATCGCAAGGAGGGTGGGCTTTCCTTCCGCACTACGCAGGTCTTCACCGGACATGGCTGTTTTGGTGGCTACTTGCATAAAATCGGTCGGGAGCCCACCATGGAGTGTCACGAGTGTGGCGCTGGGGCCGACTCGGCTACCCACACACTGGCGTTCTGCCCGGCGTTCGATAGCGAGCGCCAGGCGCTTCTCGCCGTCGTCGGACCTGACCTGACGTTAACGGCCGTGGCCAAAGCCATGGTCACGAGCGGAAGGTCGTGGGACGCCTTTGCCCACTTCTGCGAGGACGTTATCTCGCGGAAGGAGGTGGCAGAGAGGGCGAGAGAGGACGACCCGCTGTCAGTCGCGTCGCGACGCAGACGAACGGGTCGTCGGAGGCGGCTACATGGGCTGTTGCACCCATCATAGCCCAGTGCGGGGGTGGGGGCCACCATCTTCCCCACACTCCCCGCGCTATAGCCTCAAGGTGGAAGGCGCCCCTCTCACATCCGGGAGGTACGGTGCCTTCAGTGGCTGACGAGACAATTTGGTGGGCCCTAGGGGGCGACCGCGCGGACTGTGAAAGACTCCTCACAGAGTACTCGCGGTTCCGTAGTAGCGGCGGACGGATGTCGAGCGGTTTAGTGGGTCGGTCACAGCCCATCAGGTGACCAACCCCACACACCTCCCGGGCTTGCAACAGCCCGGTCGAGACGGTCTGGGTGCAGATTCCGCTCGTAAAAAAAAAAAAAAAAAAAAGTTGGTAGTGCACCTGACCCGGCATGTCATGGGGTGCGGGTTCGAATCCCGCTTGTGTAATTTTTCCAACACTTTACCTTTTTACAAATTGTAATTTGTTCGCAACAAAATTTGCGTAAAATTATATGTACATAACCATAGTAAATAAAAATTTTACTAAGCACTTATACCCACTTTCATCGTCAAAAAGCGTCCTTCTGCGATTCACACCGTGGTGCGAACCAGTCGTGGTGTGAATCGATGAAATACCCTCGATAGCGATTCCTAAGTTTTAGGTAACCTTTATGTCATGTTAAGTGACAGTTGTTTTAGTAAAAACGTATGTTTTGTATCACTGTGCTCTGGTTTCTAGATCCTGTTCTAGAACTACAAAGCAAAGAGGCATCAGAACTTAAGCTTGAGGATCAATAATGCGTGCGGAAACCCTCAGTATACGGAGGTAGCTTTGTATTAACAAGCGATGCGTAGCAAGCATAGCAAAGCTGCGATAACCGTTTTCCATCAGGCACCGAATGCTCGTGTGCCGGCCCGGTAATATAAAGATAGTTCAAAGTTCATAGTTCTTTATTGCATTCATGTTGTACATATACAGGTGTTGAAAAAGATAAAAAAGAAACAAACATGACCCTGCAAGGGCACAGCAAGTACAAATAGTAGTAAAATTACGGTACTTATCATTAAATTAAATTTATATTACATTATTATAACAAATTCATAAAGTCTACATTCAATCAAAAACAATCCAATCAAAATCAATCAATAACACTCAACAGGGATAATTATTATAATATAAATAGGTACATAAAAAATATTATCAATTATTTTATAAATTATTCATTCAAAAACTCTTGCAGCGAATAAAAACATCTATTTTTCAGATACTTTTTTAATGTTATTTTAAATTTAGTTAAATCTGTTAAAAAGAGGACTCGTTTGCGTGATGCTATCCACTCTGATAATGTTCGATCACTGCTTGAGGAACATTTAGTTTCTCGCCGCCACAAAAGGTAATGTGGTAAACACCATTTGCAAGTAACATTAAAAAATGGGTAGTTATGTAGCCGATTTCAGCTTGGAAAGTGCGTGCGCATGAGTGCACGTCATCAACCGATATTCCGTAAACAAATGGGGTAGTTGCAGCTTACAGTCGCAACTCTGTCGGCGGTTTGCTCCGCGACCGCAACTCATTAAGGATAATTGTATCAAATCACTCTGTAATAACTCTGGGGTAAACTACTTAGATATCTGGGCGCAGTAGGTATTATTTTAACATTATCAGCTATTAAAGGCTTCCTACAGACATCCAGGATAGTTCGTCCATTACATCCTTTAAAAAGAAAGTCAAGGATCACTTTCTGTCATTTATGTCATCGTAACGAAGCAATGGTAGACACTATGTTATATTTATTATTATTATTATTATAAATAGGTATGTGTTCATATTTATGTAGTATTATTATGTATGTTTATATAGTTTTAAGAATATCGTAGTATATGTGTTGTATGTATGTACCTAATATTGTTATTCATAGTTGAGATATTTTTGTTTGCACTTTTGTCGCTTCCTTTTAAACATGATGCTCCCATTCCACCTTAGGTTGGCTGGAAGAGATCTCTTTTAGAGATAAGTCCACCTTTGCTCACCATTGTTTGTAAACTGTTCTCTGTATGTGTATTTATGTGCAATAAAGAATATACAGCGTGGGTAGGAGTATACCGACAAATTATAACCAAAGATTCTAATGCCTATTTGGACAAAAAAAAGTAAAATAAACATGGGCCAGTAAAGCCTAATTTTCGAGATATTAATTTTTTAAGTAATTCACAAGTTAAAAAAATCTCAAGGGTAACACGCCCTTACTATTTGACGTAATCACACACACCTTCACACAAGTACATAGTAATAATTAATAATCAATGTCTCACACTGACGTTGACTTCATTCGTCGTTATCGTATTTTGTCGGAGTCTTTCGTGAAGTTTGACGTTTTCTATTTCACTCTTTGAACTTAGGTTTTGTTTACAAGGAAGTACTGTCGATAATTATTATTTTTGTTCTAAAAATAAAGTAAGTTAATTACGCAGTTTTAGACCCATATTGATATAACATAATTTACTCGTAATACCACCAGGAATCCTTGGTTTCAATTTGTCGGTATACTCCTTCCCACGCTGTATATAAAGTTATTGTAGTAGACAGTCTTTCCTGGCCCTTAGTCGTTCCGTCGCTCGTCATTGACATGGTATTTTTATTATTTTAGCCTGTTTTCTATTTCTAAACTTTAGTTAAAACTTTAAACTACAACCGCTTTTGGGTTATAGTGGTCAGAACACCGGACTCAGACTTAGAGGTTCCAGGGTCGATTTTTAGCGGGTTCCCCATGTCTGTATTCGGTTTGATTTGATACTATGTAACCCCGTTCAACTCTACAATGTAGGCATATCTAAATGTATGATAACCAATAAAAGTCAGTCATAAAAATGCTCGAGATCGTTCAACCACAACAATAGTGCGAAAAGAGGAGTAATTAATACAACGCTGCATCACCGCCGTGATACTATCGGCGGCGCATTGTCGCGGTTTCCGGGGGAAGTGAATAAACATAGCAATTATAACAGACATACGAAGCTCTAGGAAATAAACTCTGCATTTCGATACGACGCACTCTATCAGGGTGCCTAGTAGGTACGAGTTTTATTTGACATTAAAAACGGGAAGAGGGCCATTGATAACCGCCTCTGTGGTCGGGTGGTTAAGACCACCGGTTTAGACCCAGAGGTCCCGGGTTCGATTCCCAGCGGGGGGTACATGTTTGTGTACTCGATTTGGTTGGTGGTAAGGCTTGTTTGTCCGCTTGGCTAGCTACCACCATCTTATCTAAATATGTCGCTCTAACATCAATGTTTGTAGAATTGTTGTGTTTCGGCAGCTAGAGATAAGATAGCCAGTGCCTCACTAGTTGAGGATACCAGGTGAAGAGGGCTTCCATCATTGCCCTTATCATCACTTAACATCAGGTGAGATCAAGGCACTGTGCTTACCCGTAAAATATAAAAAAAATATTATTATCAGTCGCAGAACCGTCAACCGTTGGGGTAAACTAGTCCTTAAGTATAGATCGCGTATCGGCAAACGGAGTCTAGAACGCCCACACCTGACCCGGCATGTCATAGGGTGCGGGTTCGGATTCCCCTCGTGGTTTTTTTTTCAGCGCTTTGTCTTTTTTCAATTTGTAATTTGTTTCCAACAATATTTGCGTAATTTTATATGTAAATAATCATCAATTGACATTTCCGAGTAACTGCTGTAGTACCGGCTACTCTAGAAAGTTAGCAAGTGATCAAAATACAAGCATGATTGCTAATACAGCCGGCTGCGGAACACTCGTGTTCCAGCAGTGGTTACATAATAATGAGCTGGTTTTTTGAGAGAGTTTGCTGATGGCCTGAAGCAGCATTTTCAGCGTCACCGGATTTTTTTGAGGGGGGTGGCGAGAAACTTTAACTTATACTCAAGTCGTGTGAAACGAAGCACTGACCGAGGTTTCTTAAAGGGAATAGCATCACGCACTTGGGCGTATCCCCATTCCCTTTGAGATTCTCCGAGGGTTTCGGATCGGGTCGGCAGCGGAACAGCCCGAGGGTGCCAAAGACCGGGTTGAAGTGGACCGGGTCATGGAATATGAGATGGTGGATGCTGTGATGACACCAATCAATCCCATTATTTTGTAATGAAACTACTTTTACGGACCTACTCGCGTTTATTTGCGTCTGTGGTCACAGGGAGACTGTTTCCGGAGAGTCTCCCTGTGACCACGGACCCTGCAAAGGGTTCGAAACATCAGGATAAACATTAAATCAAATTAATGTGTGAAATAAACGCTATTAGATCCGTAAAAGTAGTTTCATATCAATGTGTAGTGTTTGCGTAAACTTTAGAAAACAATATCCATTATTTTGTCTGTAGTTCCGGCAGCACATGGACTCTGTGTACGACTTCATTGTGGTGGGCGGAGGCTCCGCAGGCTCCGTGGTGGCGGCGCGTCTCTCCGAAGTGCCGCACTGGCGGGTGCTGCTGCTTGAAGCAGGTAACCAACCTATATCTATAGCCTGTAGCTTACGTATACACACACTTTTACCACAAAATTAGGAGACTGTAGAAAGTAAGCTTCATGCATACCGCGCTCGAGCAACGCATCCATACACCACCCTCTCACGGACAGAAGGACTGAGAGTCTATGTGAGCGTTGCTCGAGCGCTTTGTATGAAGTTTACCTTTTAGTCTTAATTTTTATTTTTTTATTTTCTTTTATTTTTTTTTCTTTTTCAGTCTTTTTTTTCTTTTTTTCTTTTTATTTTTTTTAGTTTTTATTTTTCTTTTTCTTTTTTATTTTTTTAATCTTGTGCTCTCACGCCCATCCACACATTATACACACAAAGAGTTTAACAGTGTCACACACATACGCTCTTACGAATGTGGCTACGTAACGAGATACCACAATATACAAAGTTATTTTTACAAGAGTAGCCAAATTTTCAGGAGCAACTCAGAATAAGTATTAACTTTGTATAATGAAACCTTGTACTGTGAAAAAACAGCAAGAATCTCAGCAAGACTTTTTCTATACACCCATCATTTTATAGAATCATAAAAATATTTAGTAAATCTAATGAGCTAGAAACTGAATGACAGTTGAAAATACAAGTTTATAGAATGTCCTTTGAAAACTTCTTTATATAGAATCGAAGTATTATATGGTATCATACTACCAGGTCACTTAATTAATGGATGTTCAAATAAATTCGCGGTAGACTGCCAGCTAACACCACCGGACCAGCACAAGGATGTGCTTAAATACTAACATAGCTATTTTATTTACTAACAATACTTGTTTATATTGGTATGTATATCTTAGTTTGTAAGGTATAGGCCCATATATCTATGGGCTTGTTTGTAAACATTTGTTGCCTGAAAATAAATAAATAAAAAAAATTAAAAAAACTCTATCTTCAATCTTTGAATGCCACATGGCTTAGCGCTGCTGCATTGCAACTTGTACATGAACAGGCTGATTGACGAGCTGAGTAACGTAGGAGTAGGCTGCTCAATCGATGGTCACTGTATCAACAGTATTAGTTACGCAGATGATATGGTGTTGCTTGTCCCATCAGTGGCCGCGCTCAGAAAATTGATAGGTGTGTGTGAGAAGTATGCGAGGGCTCACGGTCTTATGTATAATGTAAGAAAAAGTGAGCTCTTAATATTTCAGGCCAAGGGTCGTAAACTGGGAGATGTGGCGCCTGTGATGCTTAACGGTATGGCTCTTAATCGAGTTAAAGAGTTTAAATACCTCGGCCATGTGGTCACCGAGGATTTAAAAGACGATGGAGACATCGAAAGGGAGAGGAGAGCGATGGCGGTCCGCTGTAACATGTTGGCTCGCAGATTCGCGCGGTGTAGTGTAGAGGTAAAGATTACACTCTTTAAAGCATTTTGCCAAACACTGTACACCTGCAATCTGTGGGTCAGCTACACGCAGCGGGTCATCAACGCTCTCCGAATACAGTATAATAACGCGTTCAGGGTGCTGGTGGGGCTCCCACGCTACTGTAGTGCGTCTGCGATGTTTGCGCATGCGCACATAGACGGCTTCCACACCGTGCTGCGGCGACGCATCGCGTCGTTGATGTGCCGCGCGCGTGGGAGCGCCAACACCATCCTGAACGTGCTCAGCGACAAGCTGGACAGCCCCCTTCTGGGGCACTGGGTCCAAGCACAAGTGCGTGTGCCCGGAGCCCCAGAGGGCGGCAGATATCTAAATTAATTTTTGTATTTACTAACATAGTTTTTAAGTCATTTGTATACTAACAATATTATGGGCAACAGCCTGAAATAAATAGATTTTTTTTTTTTTTTATTTATTACACGCTGATGTTGACGATCGTACACTCGGCAGGTTTCGACGAGCCGACCGGCGCGCAGGTGCCGTCCATGTTCCTAAACTTCATCGGGTCCAGCATCGACTGGGGGTACACCACGGAGCCCGAGCCGGCCGCCTGCCTCGGCGAGAAGGAGCGCCGTTGCTACTGGCCCCGGGGAAAGGTAACGCTTACTGGCTAATGCCCATTTTCATTAGCCATCTCAACATTTTCGGTAAACCTTAAGATTTAAGGCTCAGGGATATACTAAAAACAGTTGAGTACTCCTTATTAAAATTATTAGTTTATTCACATAAACCAAAAAGTATTTTTAAATTCTTAGTAAAATGTTCAGTTCTAGCACAGAATAAGGAAGTGTGCTCTAGGCAAAAGAAGACTTGGGTACTACAAGCATAGTTACTGGGTGCCTCTTGTGAGTTTTGTTTACTTCATTCATTCGATTACGTTAACGAAAACGAAATTTAGAACGGCAATGAAGCAGCACCTCCTGGTGGAATAGGATAAGAGTTCAAATGTTTGCCATACAAATTCTCGTTATCGTTAACGTGATCGAATGGCGAAAGAATCTCACACTTGGGACCCTGAACTCGTAGCGAGTATCAATCGGGGCGAAAATTTCATTTGTGGTAGGGTTGTTTTCAATCCACCTGCTGCGTGGCTACTCGACATTACATCAATGTTAATAACTTAGCCGGGACTATGACTATTTGTGTCCCAGGTTCTCGGAGGCACGTCAGTGATGAACGGCATGATGTACATACGCGGATCGCGGCAGGACTACGACGCGTGGGCGGCCGCCGGCAACGAAGGCTGGTCCTACGACGAGGTGCTGCCCTACTTCCTCAAGTCTGAGGACAACCGGCAGCTGGACAAGATGGACCGCGGCTACCACGCCACGGGCGGCCCGCTCACCGTCGCGCAGTTCCCGTACCATCCCCCGCTGAGCTTCAGCCTTATAAAGGCGGCTGAGGAATTGGGTATGAATCCAGATTTATCTTTATCGCCGAAGCCTATCAATGGTTTTCCGAGGTATTGCCACAATTACGTTCGTAAACAATAAACGTTAGCTGTGACTAGATAATTTCCATACCATTCTCCGCCAAGCCTAAACTAATCAATGGAATGAAGCTAATTATAATGTATATTATAGAACTCTTCCTCCCTCTGTAATGAGACTATGAAATAATATATTTGCAAACATGAAAATCACCCCCTCTACTGTTTTTGATAAATTAATAATTAAGTACAACCAAACAATTCACGACTCGAATACGTACCTAAGTAGACTTTGAACGAATGAATTATACAAACTTAATCATAATCGACCCGTGTCAATCCACTACTGCCCTCTCCCAATACACATGCATTTGCCTGATGCATGAGCCGAAGTTAGGGCTTAGTGACATCACTGAGCCCTAACTTCGGCTCTTTTTAACCAACTGCTTTCAGCCAGCTTATATAGGTGCCACTTTGGAAATCATATCTATTTGTGTATATCTCTATTTTCCAGGATACCCATCCAGCGACCACCGCGACCTCAACGGCGAGCAGCACACCGGGTTCTCGATCGCGCAGACCACCAACCGCAACGGGTCGCGGCTGAGCGTGGCGCGTGCGTTCCTGCGGCCGGCGCGCGCACGTCCCAATCTGCACGTGATGCTGAACGCGACGGTCTCCCGCGTGCTCATCAACCAGACCACGCGCCAGGCCTACGCCGTCGAGGTGCGCAACAGCCACGGCGGGACCGAGACCATTTTTGCGAACAACGAGATTATACTGAGGTCAGTATTGGGAACAACATCAATTTCTCTTTATCTCCCTTATTTCATGCGTAACTACTGGTCCCCGGTATCACCGATTTACAGTCGCCGTAAGTCCGTTACCACAAAAGTTTGTTGAATCATTTCCTTTTCGCACCACCGATAGGTGAAATGCAAATGCTCTCTAAACACGTGTTTCCCCTTCATTCAACATGGGTCTTCAATCGGGGTGTTCTAGGCGAAAACGCCTTGGTCTGTGAATTCATTCATATGCAGGTAGAGTAGAATAGAGACCACCATTATTATTATTATTAACCATTGACACCTAAGTGACCACTATGCCACAAAAGAAATGCTTTACAGTTAATCAATCAATCAAATTATCTTCAAACTGACTTCATTTTACTGCATTTTACAAGTGGTTGTTCATAACTGTATCAACAACCACTTGTAAAAGAGTTTACCATGGGATATCGAAAATCAATTTGCTGTTTAACATACCAGTAAGGTGGACAAAACATCAACAACAAGACAGCAAAACACAGATTACAGGGATCGACCTTTCCGAAACCTAATGACTTCATGCTCTTCACGCTCAAAGAAACTGACAAGCTTATCCTTCCAATGAGACAAGATTAGGAGCAACATTAAGTAACATACATATTTCCCCAAATGTTTAAAGTACCTACTGTTTGATCCAGCGCTGGAGCCGTGGCATCACCCCAGCTGCTGCAACTTAGCGGCGTGGGTGACCCGGCGGTGCTGCGACGCGCGGGCGTGGGCACCGTCCACGCGCTGCCCGCCGTCGGCCGCAACCTGCACAACCACGTGGCGCACTTCCTCAACTTCCAAGTCAGCGACAACGACACCGCGCCCCTCAACTGGGCTACCGCCATGGAGTACCTGCTCTTCAGGGACGGCCTCATGTCTGGCACCGGTCAGTACAATAACCTACTAAGCTTACAACGAACTCGTGAAGATCTTAGTGTCAGTGCCATTTATCATACTATACCGTAAAATTCTAGATTAGGGCTTTGCGAGGTATTACTAGGATTAGTTCACATTTTCCGCCTTGCTCAGGCGGTGTGAAGTTCAGTAATCCTGTTGGTAGATTTTAACCTTGCGCAACGCTTAGCTATATCTCACGCAGCTTTGGTGGAAAATCATCCTAAGGCTTTGTTTTTACAAATCCTACGTATCATAACCTTATTGGAAATACCGCCCGTCTGCCAATCATTAACCCACCTCATAACTCAACATAACGGGTAGAAAGAAGTAAGTGACTAATACATTCTGCAATCAGACGTGGTAAGTTGTAGCTGATGACGTTTCGGCACCATTACCAAAAACCCATTTCAAGAAAGTTCAGTGTTGTGCAAGCTTCCTGTATTAAACTTTAATTTGATTTTCATTTCCTCACTTCTTGTGTTTTGCAGGTATCTCCGAAGTGACAGGCTTCATAAACACCAAGTACGCGGACCCATCCGGCACCAACCCGGACATCCAGATATTCTTCGGCGGATTCCTCGCGGACTGCGCCAAGACCGGCATGGTGGGCGAGCGGCTGGGCAACGGCTCGCGCACCATCCAGATCTTCCCCACCGTGCTGCGGCCTAAGAGCCGCGGACGCCTCGAGATCGCCTCCAATGATCCCTTCGCCTATCCCAAAATATATGCAAAGTAAGTTTCACTTTTTTATTCATAACACTGTTAATCGATCCAGAAAGCTAATACTCTTGTGTAAGAAATGGGTGACCTGATGAGGTCGGGGAGTTAGAACCACATAACCATGAATATGTATGTTCATTATGGTTGTTAACAGAGATAGGGGTTGAACTACGATTCAACTTGAGCATCTGTTAGCATACGGCTACCGATTCCACGTAGCATGGCAAAAAGCTCGCCGACCTACACGTCAGCTGTTTATTTATCAAACAGCTGACGCGTTTTACACAACAATTGTAAGATATTTACATTTTATTTATTCCAGCTACTTAACGCACCCGGACGACGTGAAGGCTCTCATCGAAGGCATCAAGGTCGCCATCAAGCTGTCGGAGACCAAAGCCTTGAAGCGGTACGGCGTGAAGCTGGACCGCACGCCGGTGAAGGGCTGCGAGAAGTTCAAGTTCGGCTGCGACGCGTACTGGGAGTGCGCCGTGCGCACGCAGACCGCGCCCGAGAACCACCAGGCCGGCTCCTGCAGGATGGGCCCGCGCGGCGACCCGTCTGCCGTCGTTGACAACCTGCTGCAGGTAACCACCCATCCATTCGGCCGTCATCGACAACCTACTGCAAGTAACCAAACGGCCCCCCGCCGTCGTCGTCAGCCTGCTGCAGGTAACCACACACACCTTGCACTGGCCGAGCTCCGGCCGGCTCCCGCAAGATGGGAAATTCACGACATCCTAACAATTACTAATTAATATCTGTTTACCATCAAGCAGTATAATTGATGATTAAACGAACTTACCTGAAGTGACGTTCTATCATAATTATACGAAGGCTTCGTCTGAAGAGATTAGAATACTTGTAGTACACGAACCGTGTGGCCATTCAATCACTATAGTTGAGAAATACAAATAAAATATTAAAAATAAAACATTTTTAAATCAACCTACTGTTTGTACTTCTCATCTGGCAACACCTTTGCCGCCATTTTCATTTAGTTCAGAGCTGTAGGTATATAGGCAGATATAGGTAGGTAGGTTTTTTTTTTTTTTTTTTACTTATTTTTTTTTTATTTGGGTTTGTTAAACCAGTGGGAGGGTGGGAGCTAATCTCTTCAGACGAAGCCTTCGTATAATTATGATAGAACGTCACTTCAGGTAAGTTCGTTTAATCATCAATTATACTTTGCTTCGTCTTCGAGATTAGAATACTTGTAGATCTTTAGAGATTTGAAATAAGTAATTAAAAAAAAAAAATACAAAGAAATATGTTTATATATATCTTTATAGAATCAATTAACACATAACATACAACAACAAGAGAAAAGAAAACTCACTCATATAGGTACTATCATACAATTAATAATAACATATTTATATTATGTATCAATATTATGATCAAGAATGGACATTGCAAAATCATTATTGCTGTCTCTCATCAAAGATTTTTGATAATATCGAGCAAAAACGCTGGATGAATCTGACCATCCAGCAGTTTTACGTATAAGGTCAAGGCTAACACCACGTCTATGGGCAAAAGATGTGGATGCATGTCTTGTCGAGTGGGCAGAGAAAATATTGGTGTCAATGCCACTCTTACTTAAAACTTCTTTTACCCAACGACTGATAGATTGGGAACAGACTGGTTTATGTGGGCTTTTAAAACTAATGAATAACTGATCCTTTTTTCTTATACAATTTGTTTTATTAATATAAACCAGCAATGCATTTGCAGGGCATATCTGAGGTTTTTCTCTGAAAAACGGCAAGTTTAGGTAGGGTTGAAATGAACCAGGACGTGAAGACTTTACTAAATTTGGTACTTTGATCATAATATTTTCATTGTTGATTTCAATGTTTGACACTTCAATTTTACTTAAAGTCTGCACTCTATGTGCGGTAACAAGTGCTAACAATGTTACAACTTTTTTGGTTAATATTTCCAAACTGATATCTTCATTTGGGTACCAATTTTCTAAAAAGCTTAAAACAGTAGATGGATTCCAGGTAACATTATATTTAGGCAATGGCGGACGAAGACGGTAGAAACCCTTAAATAATCTTGTTACTCTATCATCAGATCCTATTCTAGTACTTACAATTAAAGATAATGCCGATCTATAGCAATTTAATGTACTATATTGAGCACCAGTGTGAAAAATTTCAGTTAGGAATGAAATAGCATGCGGGACTGATGCCTCATAAACGTCAATATTGTGGTGTTTACAATATACGAACCATTTTTTAAAAGCAACACCATATTGTTTGATCGAGTTATCCGATAATGAAGCACACATGATTCCTAATGCGCTGGCAGCGATGCCCCTTCTTGATAGTGCAGCGCGGATAATTTCGCGGCTACGAGCGTAACTTTGTGTTGCAGTTGTCTGTTGGGGACAGATATCAAAGTTTTTGAATTTGTTCCGAGAGTAATCATATCGCGACATAATAATTTAAATATAGGGAACCATGGTTGACTGGGCCAGAGCGGAACAACTACTATGCCTTCAGCATTATCCGTAATAATTTTACGGACCATTTTTAAAATAACAGAAACTGGAGGAAAAGCATAAAAATTTAATCCATGCCAATTTAGAGTAAATGAGTTGACTGCAAAAGCGCCTGGGTCTCTATGCCAAGAAACATATGTATTACATTTTTTATTTAATCTGGTAGCAAATAAGTCTATGTCAGGTTTCCCAAAATGCTTAACGATCTTTCTAAAGGCTTGATTGGTTAGTTCCCACTCAATGTCAGGATGCGATCGTCGCGATTCCGCATCTGCCACTTCGTTGTCTTGGGAGCTAATGTAGGAAGCGTAAACAAAAATATTTCTTTCCTCGCACCAATTCCACATTTTTTTTGTAATATCGGTAAGGTGAGGAAACCGCACGCCCCCCATTTTATTTATATAAGAAATGGCAGTTGTGTTGTCTACACGAAGGAGAACTTGACAATCGCTCAAATCACTCGCAAAAACTTTAAGACCAAAATACGCTGCTAAAATTTCTAAATAGTTAATGTGCATTGTATTTTCAGCATCACTCCATTTCCCATTAGCTTTATCTTTGCCACATGCTGCCCCCCACCCTGTTTTGCTGGCATCAGAAAAAATTTCTATTTTATAAAAATCGTGTCTAATTGGATTATTGGAGTAATCAATATGTGTCAACCACCAATTGAAATCACTATAAAGATATTCAGGAACTGTCATGATACTGTCATAATCTTCTGTTTTTTCTAAGGCAAGATATTTACAACGTTCAATGTTTTTGGTATACACCCAACCATATTGGACACCAGGGCAGGATGAGGCAAGGAGCCCTGCTAATCGGGCAAACTGCCGTATTGTACATCTCTTTAATGTAATGAATTTTAAAATTTCTTGTTTTATGAAGTTTTTTTTCATTAGTGAGAGATATATGGAATTTTTTTGTGTCTATAATAAATCCTAAGTATTTACATAGAGTGCTAGGCATTAATCGACTCTTTTCATAGTTGATAATGAAACCTAATGATTCTAAGATAGTTACTGTTTGAGATACATTCTCTTGACAGTTATTAAATGAATCAGCCATTAAACATAAGTCGTCTAAATAAATTGATGATATGTAGCCTAACGACCTCAGTAAAGATACTACAGGTTTCATGAGTTTTGTAAAAACCAATGGTGCAGTATTTAGTCCGAAAGGAAGGACATTAAATTCATAGCATTTATTTATTTTTATTGATAAATTATCATTAGACACATTATCAATAAAAGTAAAACGTAAATATTTTTTATGCTCCTGATTAATAGGTAATAAAAAGTATGCATCTTTTAAATCAATTGTACATAAAAATGAATTTTGTGAAATCAATTTTAAAGTAGTTCTTAGGTCCTCCATTTTAAAGTGGTTGGTCGTTATATATTTATTTAGTGATTTTATTTTTATTTTTATTTTATTTATTTATTTTATTTTACTTTAATTAAAACGGTGTGAAAAAAAAACCAATTACATTAATTAAAGATTACACATTACAACAACAATTATGAAATACACTTAAAAACAGGATAAATATTCGCATAAAAATAACAGTAATAAACACATGTTACAAAAAGCTACACACGCACTCACACACACTCATACCTTTCCTTCACAGTAACGCAGGCAGTCCGACAATATCTTCGACCATCCATCCGCAAACAAGTCGCACTCAGGATTGGTATCTAGGAGAGTATTGAGTGATGAAAGGCTGCGTGGTATAGGTGACTGGCGTCGGGCCACTGTTCGACAAAATGGTACCGCAAACAACTTATGCCTTCTGCTACGATTGTAGTTATTAGGAACAAATAAACGACACAAGTCACCGTGCAGATTCAGAGCATCAATCCTACCGCGAAGTATTTTACACATTATTATCATTTGATGCCTATCCCGTCTGACCTCCAGCGAGTTATACCCGAGGCACCCAAGAAGAAACTTGGTTGGGTACATATACGGATAATATCCATTTACACGCTTGTACAGATACCTGAGGAAAGCTTTTTGTACTTTTTCAAGCATAAGCACGTATTTGCTTTCGCATGGACTCCAGATGCACATTGCGCTTTCCATTTTTGCCCGTACTAGGGCAGCAAATATTAGGCGTATAACGCTATAATTATGGAAGTCACGGCAGTTTCTCAGCACAAAACCCAATCGCCTAAAGGACTCTTTGGCGAGTGCGATAACATGGTCGTGAAATGTTAGGCTTCGATCGAACGTGACTCCCAGATCTTTCACATTGGTTGCCCGAGTTAATAACTTACCATTAAGGATGTAGGGGTATACTATAGGCTGCCTCTTTCGGGTAAAGGTCATTGCGGAGCATTTGGCCGTGTTGAATTCTAACCTATTTTGCTCACTCCACTGGTAGACTGCATCAACATCACGTTGTAAATCCCGGCAGTCCACATCGGATTTTATCTCTCTAAAAAGTTTTAAATCATCTGCATACATCAAACAACGTGAGTTCTTGAGTACGCTGGGGAGATCATTAATCATGAGCAAAAATAGGAGGGGTCCCAATATAGAGCCCTGACTTACCCCAGAACGTGTGTGATACGGACGGGACTCGTATACACCCAGCCTGACCAACTGTTGCCGATCCCGAAGGTAGTCCGCGAGTAGTCGAAGAAGTCTTGGGGTAAAACCTAAGGTGCAAAGTTTTACAAGTAAAACATCATTGTCAACCCGGTCAAATGCCTTACGGAAATCAAAATAGAGTACATCTACCTGGGAGCAATTGTCTAATTTAACAGAAATATACTCGACTAGATCCAACAAATTTGTCTCAACAGATCTTTCAGGTCTGAATCCGTGCTGCTCATTGCAAAGGTACTTGTTTACTTGTGAGTATACGTGTTTGTGTATAATGCTCCCAAATACTTTGGCAGGAGAAGACATGACAGCAATCGGTCTGTATTCCTCAACCCTGGACTTGTCTGAGCTTTTGGGTATTGGGCTTACTCTAGATACCTTCCATTGGGGCGGATATTTCCCAGTCTCCAATGCGACGTTAAAAATATGGCACAGTGGTATGCATAGTGCTTTATTTACATGCTTAAGTAATACTGGGGGAACACAATCAGGTCCCATGGAACTATTTGACTTTAGCCTGTTTATTCCCTGCAAGACTTCACTTTAGATTCAAAATAAAACGTTTTTTGCCATTTGATTTAGGTACTAAGAAAATACTTGAAATATATTGCGTATTACAAGGCGCACATTCTGATATTGCACCGGAATTTAATAATTCGTTAATAGCAATTTGATATTCATTAATTTCATCCATGGAATAATTTTTAGAGGAAGGTGTATAAACCTGAGTAGGGTTTGTATGAAATGGTATTTTATAGCCGTCTTTGATCCATGATAAAATAAAGCAATCATTTGTTATGAGACGCCATCTGTCATGAAACAAGGCTAATCTACCAGCAGTACCGCTTACCTCGCCTAGCGGCGTGTCTGCATACGCCCGCGTGAGCGCTGCTGCGCTGGCGGCGGCGGAGGCGCTTGATGCGCGAATGTCGGCGGCGGGTGCGGCGGTGGTGGCGGTGGAGGGGCTTGGTATCTGCGAGGCTGTTGCATTGCAGCTGCTGGTCTCCTCCCTACTCCCGATTGCCTCGCTGGTGGGAGGGGAGGTCTCACATTTAAAGACCGGGATTGATTAAATCTTGGTTGAGAAGAAGGCACTGTCTTAGCTTGCGGGATGGTCTTCATTTCCGCTCCAGATTTGCTTATCGCTTTTGCTGCTTTTAGTGTATCAGCTAATTTTTCTCCAAATAAGTAGCTGTCTATCTCAGTAGCATAAAGATGGTCTTTAATGTCTTTTCTTATAGTAGAAGTGACAAAACTTCTGCGCGACATTGATTCGATATACTGAGAATCACACAGAAGTCTACCTGCATCTAATAAGGGTTTTATGATCTCAGTGTCTTTATTTTGACTTGAGAAAATTTTTGTCAATGCATGACTAATGCAACTTATGGCTACTGCTTGCTGGTTTTGTTTTGTCTCTATAGCTTTGTCTTTTTTGACTAATGTTTCGGACAAGGCGGCCTTTATTTCAGGGTTCAATTGAGGAGAGCCAATTTTTAAACAATTTTCTGGTAAGAAATGTTTGTCAAGAAGGTCTTTTTTCACATCTTTTGACAGGCCATGAACTGAAATATGTTCCCAACGAACTGCTAGTTCACTTTGTATTGGTGAACTATACTTTTTATTTATTGAAGGAGTTTCGCCTAGAAGCTCGAGTATATTTTTATCTAAGGCAGACTCACCTTCGTTTGGCTCTGCATAAGTCGAAGGTATATCAGACTCAAGTATTTGCGAGCTGGAGTTCTGCATATCAGTTGGAGATAACTCGGATATCATTATTCCGTCATCTAAGGTGTCGGTAAGGACTGGTTCATAAACAGACTCGTTTGGTTGGTTGTCTGAAAACAGACAAAAAAAAAGAGCTCAAATTACGTTCATAAAAATAGGTCACAGGCTTAAGACCTGAACTCACATTATTAGCATGAAGGAATTATCTTTAGTGGATAATCTCAACGCTTTTCGCTATTTGATACAAAGGCGATAGTCTTAATAACTACCCTCAATGTATATTGTGTGAAGGTAACACTCTCAAATGAAGTGTACTCGACACTAAAGGTACTGATATTAATAATTAATAAAATAGTGTTAAATTGTAAAAAAGACATTGCGTAAAATACCTTCTTGTAATGACAACGCTTGGTTGGAGTTTTCTGAAGATGAACTCGATGAGATTTTACGGGAACGTTTTTGTAACCGTTTCTCCAGTTTTTTGATTTTACGCATAATGTAATCATCACTGTCTTTATTTTTACGTTTTGGCATGTTTGTTCAAGTAAAAAACACTGGTTAAAGTTAATGTTCACGGTATTATCTGTTGAACGGCCGGGCACTAGAACGCGAATGAAAATGGCGGCAAAGGTGTTGCCAGATGAGAAGTACAAACAGTAGGTTGATTTAAAAATGTTTTATTTTTAATATTTTATTTGTATTTCTCAACTATAGTGATTGAATGGCCACACGGTTCGTGTACTACAAGTATTCTAATCTCGAAGACGAAGCAAAGTATAATTTTATGCATTGTTGTGTTTCGATTTGTCGGCAAATAAATCCAGTTTAATTACAGGGCATAGACAAATAAGAACTGCAGCTCCAGGGTAGACAGCGAGAGCGTAATACACTTAATTTTGGTAGCGTCCATACACTGAGTTCATTACCCTCTATCAAACAGTAGTTTGCCAGTTAGTTTATTTTTTTAGCCTGTCCGTTTTTTGTCCAGCATTGGACGTCTTTAGATGATGATGGTGATGATGATGATGATGATGATGATGCCGTGTGCTCAGGTGCAAGGCGTGGACCGGCTGCGCGTGGCGGACGCGAGCGTGATGCCGGCGGTGACGTCGGGCAACACCAACGCGCCCACCGTCATGATCGCCGAGCGCGCCGCCGACTTCATCAAGCAGCGCTGGCTGGGCCCCGTCCATGTGAGTCTATGCGTCTACGTCATTAAGTCGGCCCTATCGATAGCTAGGTCACGAATGAAAAAACCACAAAATCAGGTCTCATAATAAGAAGACTGCAGAAGATAAGTTTAAGGTAATGCGCTCGCGCAACAACACAGACAACCTCTCACAGCTTACCTTGAATGAACTGACAACAGCGACGGTGAGAAGCGGAACGGCGACTATGGTCTGTCACTTGTGCCGCTGCCAACGAGAACAGCTCATAAATGCAAAGAAACGCCGCTGCCGCTGATGACAAGGCAGTAACTATACGTTTGCCAATGATATTTTAAAGTGGTGCACTTGATTGTGACAAATAAAGTTGTAGATAGGTACTGTACATGAACTCTGATAGCCGTTGGTCTCGGTTGACGTAAAACTCACCAACCAGCATTTTGCCAGGCTTAGTTTTAAAACGCTAATTGACAACATAGTAAAGATTGATGCTGTAAGGTATGCATGTTATAACATGTTGTTCCGTCAGCAGGCACCCTTCCCCCCGAGCAGCGACGGCGGTGTATCCAACGTGCTGTCGGCCGGCGACGCGCCCACCGCGTGGCAGCGCTGGGCCTGATACCGCCCACGCCCACGCGTGGGGCGCGCTGGCAGGCCACCCCCACAAAACGCAAATCAGAGTGCCGAGCGCGAGCTTTACTGACTATTAGATCAAGTTCATGTAAATTATAATTAAAAATGTTACTCGTTCGAATAGTGAATAGGAACTCGTACTCGATACACTGATCTCACAGTGAACACAAGATAAGGGGTGCGATTTTTGAACCGGTGACGATTCTCACACTGTGATATTAATTACCAGTGGGGGCACTTGAATTCGAGGTGAGGTAACTAATTCTGACGTCATAAGGAAAATAGGCGCATTTGTCAAACATCAAATACGGTAAAAAGTTTTTTTTTTTAACTAAAGTGATTAAATATATGTTAAATCTTTTATTGAGGCTTAAATCTGAAAAGCTCTCTAGAATATCGCATATAATATCTAAATATAAATTGAGCGTATGCGTGTTTTCTTTCCAAAGGCATATTTAAAAAAAATATTAAAGTCTGTTGCTCCCTTTTTTCTTATGACAGAAGATTTGGAGACTAAAGTTTCTGAAACGGTATGCATCGTGAACTAAATAAAAATAATTGTACTTAGTTTATAATTTCAAAATGACGGCCGTTGAGATTCAAAAACAGCACCCTGTTTTTTAAATGTCATCTTGGCGCCGCCAGAACTTACCACACCATCACCACGCCTCAAACCATATACAAGTGTTCTTTGCATTAATGAAAACCATTTTGACTATAGGTAGATCAGATTTATCAGTAAAGATTCGCCAGTTTTACACAACTTTAATAACGTCAGCTTAAAAGATAGAATGTACTAAAACATTCTAACACGCCAATTTTGGAATCTAATCTATACTAATATTATAAAGAGGAAACTTTTGTATTTTTGTATGTATGTAGGTATGTCTGCAACGAATAAACTCAAAAACTACTGGACTGAACTACATTTAAAAAATTCTTTCACCATTATAATGCTACTTTAGCGCTGAGTAACATAGGCAATATAAAAAAAATATATTAAATAAAATACTAAAAACAATAATTTTATTTTCCAATACAAAATGATTTGTTCGTTTTGTGGTCATGGAAACCATTGGATATATATTTAACTCAATGATGGAAACTGTCAAAGCGGTACGATATCCTCCGAGTCAGCTAGTATTATATACATACAAATTCAAACGAAATAACAAAACATTTTATATACACTATCCTGCTTATTGCAGTGATGACTTGATTTCAATGATGGAGGCCTTTGCGCAGCGCAGCTTTGTGGGACAGTCATAGGCTATTTACTTACATATCTTTCTTATTTACTTTCAGTCCTCGTGACATGATAAAGCATACATTAGAAAACTGGCGAATCGTTTTATACAGACACCACTACATAACTGATTTCTCAATTTTAAAAAAAAATTGTTTCAAGATAAAGTTTTGCTAGAACCAGTCCCAGGAAGTTTGAGTGGGGGAATCGAGTATCCATTATAATGGCGGGACCAGTGTTTTAATACAACAGCACAGTACCTGCTGTACCCAGCCACACTTTTTAAGCATTTTCCAAGAGTACTAATTAGGTACTAAATATTCATAAAACTAATCGCAGCTAACAATGGCTGCCACAAGTGGTCCCGCCATTATAACGTTATAATGGCGGGACCAGGCTGTTTTAAATATAACTTTGAAATAGAAGAGGCACTAATTTTTTTTCAAAACGTAGCAAATAGTACCAATTCAGTACTAAACACTGCAATATGAATTGATAGAATTCAGGACCTGGTCCCGCCATTATAATGGTTACGGAATCAAACCCACGGCCCTAAGATCCACGGGAATGGTTGGTTTTTTCTAGTAAAATTTTCTTTTAACTACATAGACTTGCAAATAGAAATGCAAAAAATAAAATAATAAAAAACTTTAGTTTTATAATTGTCAAGGCGGTGGACCGTAAAGTGATAAATCGTAGTTACCATTTTCTAGCTGTATTATTAAATATTATTATGATTGAAACGCATTACCGCTGCGTTGTACTGTACAAACTAGTATTTAATATCATTGTCGTCCTTTAAATACTCTTAGATAAGGCTATCATTAAGTATTACATACAATAGATCTTTTTTTACTAATGTTGATAAAATTATAATTTTATGTCTAAAGTGTTATTTATATTTCAAACGATAGACTATAAAATTTACTTTTATTTAATTAAGTAAGTATATGTTTTTACATTATTATGGATCTTTTATTTTATTGCAAGTTAGAGGCCCCATAAGACGTATAATCTTAAGGCGCTGAACACTCTGAAATGCGCTTCTATAAAAAGTATGCAACATACAACGCCAAGAAAAATATATTTTCTATTAAATTATATTAGCAACAATGTTATTATTTCCAAAATGCAGAATTATTAAATCTTCTGGACAGAAAAAAAAAAGTCACCTCTAAGCATTACATGGTTAGCATATTCATTTACTAAAGTAAGTCAATGAAATTAATACTCATACGTAATACATTAGAAAAACATTGTTTTATTTTTTTATAAAACATGTAGATTTAAAAAAATGCATATTAAAAGTTTTTCATTTGAATCCAGTGGATCACTCACTATTTGCATCCCTTTTGCTTGTACACTTAGCCATACTTAGCTTAAGGTTATGGTTAAAGCGCTGACGACCATGTGTTGTCAGCGCCTTAACCCTCCATGCACCTGGGGTCTAATAGACCCGCGCATTTATTTTATTATAACCATCATTATCATCATCATCAGCATCAGCTCATTTTTATGTCCCCGCTGCTGGGGCATGAGCCTTCCCTATGGATGGATAGAGAGAACGAGCCGTAACCACCACGCGGGCCCAGTGCGGATAGGTGCTTGTTAACGACTGATAATGCAGCAGGGGCCAACGGCTTTACGTGCCTTCCGAAGCACGGAGAAGCTCGAGATCAGGGCCGTCTTTAACCTATTGGAGGCCCTGGGCACTTACGGATAATGGGGTTATGCTACGCTAGATTTTAGTAAACCAGGCAAAAGCAAGATTTTTTTCAACTGGTATTTTTATTTATTTACAGCCAGATAGAGTTGCCAGTGTTAGGCCCCTGGTTTATTTGAATTAAAAAAGCAAAAAAAGTCAATAAGTTAGTAATTCTTGTTTCGCAAAACAAATATATTTATCGGTAATATCGGTTATCGATTAGTGATCTGGCAGGAACAAGGGGCCCCATCGATAGCGGGGCCCTGGGCACTTGCACAGAGTGCCCAATGGTAAAGGGCCTGCTCAAGATGATATGTTTTTGGTCACCCATCCGATGACCGGCCTTTGCAAAAGTTGCTTAACGTCAGCAATCGCAGACCGGGCGCGTTAACCACTGCGCCATCGAGCTCCTCTATTTATTTTATAGATCACATTTATGAACGAGTAACGCTCAGGGTGCCAGTATGAGTTTATTCAACATTTATTATGGCATTGCAGCAGCGCCTCTTGGTGAAATTCGAGAAGAGTTAAAAAAGTCCATACAAATTTTCGTATTCATGTTTTTTTATAGATAGCTCGGCAAATGACTCCATCCCACCTGATGTTAAGTGGAAATGGAGTCCAGACGCGAAGATAACTGGTGCAGCGTGAAAACAAACGTAGCATCGGTTAACCTCACTCTGCCGGCCCACAAGGTGCTTCTTCACGGCTCTTTTGAAGGACCCCATATCATAGGAAGGAGGGAAAACGTGTGCTGTTAGACTATTCCATCTTTTGGAGGTGCGATAAAGAAACGAATTACCGAATTTCTGTGTACGGGTACTCATTGTTTACTTACGAAAACCAAAATTTGTATGACAAAATGTTAACTCTTCTTATATCGAGGCGCTGTTCTATACCATACTAATTTTCGTGATCGAATGTAAAATAAACTTACACTAGGCGCCCTGTAATCTACAACTGACTTCAGTAGCATATTCGTATTATAAAATTAATCAAAAATAGGGTTAAATAATACAATTTATATATTTGTATTGAAACTATTTATATTTCGATTGTATGATAATAAAGCAAGCCTTCAATTGCAGTATTTAACTAACTACTTACATAAAGATTCTTCTACATACAGACATTTATACCATTCAACTTTCACTACCTATCACATGACTAACTCAACATTTTAAACATTTTACTTAACACATAAGTCTCATTTGATCCAAATTAGTTATTTTTACAATATATTTTTGGTCCTTACGTCTAGTAATAAGTACAGTCCACAACATTTATCAAGATATTCAACAGATACTGAAACTACCATATCTTATTCCGACCCAAAGTTAGTGTAACATTGGGCTGCCTTTATAATGCCAGTGATCGGAATGAAGAGGCCTAATTTACCTTAAGTCAATATTTAGAAAAAAAACGTAAATGCAAAAAATGTACAAAGTACAACAATAAGATTCATTTCATGTGTACACACACCTACAAATCGGGCTATAATAAACTGTTTCCTCAATAGACTTTGAACAACAACCACCTGTGGTCTAGTGGTTAAGACCACCGGTTTAGACCCAGAGGTCCCGGGTTCGATTCCCAGCGGGGGTACATGTTTGTGTACTCGGTTTGGTTGGTGGTAGGACTTATTTGTCCGCCTGGCTAGCTACCACCATCGTATCTGAATATGTCGCCATAACATCAATGTTTACGCCATCTTTGTGTTCCGGCAGCTAGAGATAAGATAGCCAGCAGTGCCTCAGTAGTTGAGGATTAGCCTTATCATCATTTAACATCAGGTGAGATGAAGACACTGTGCTTATCCGTAAGATAAAAAAATTACAGTTTTAGATAGGTTGATGTACCAGGCGTCCGTTCTTAGTATTCTACTAAGATTGCTACTAGATTCGATAATAATAAATTAACTAAATTTTGGAAGTTCTAACCAATTTTAGCAGTCTTGTCGGTAACTTTAGGCACATTAGCCCCCTCGATTCCGATCACTGATAATAACTGATACACTCACTTTAGATCGAAATAAGAAATCATAGGATAATAATAGTTATAAATATTAACCATACTCTTCTTCATATCAAGCAAATACAATGTTCTATTCTATCGCGTGTTTTGCGATCGATGGTTCTCATCTCATAGCGGCGATGACGTAGGCTTGTGTCACCCACACGTGACTATTGTCACTGAGAGTGCTATACCTGACGAAAGGGACTTATTTTTTTAAGGCCTATTAAAAATACTAGACTATTTTTTAAAGCCTTACGACTAGATTAGTCCTGTAACCCTTTAGTCTTTAGTCATAAGACTGCAAACTGACGACTAATTTCAGTCGTAGTCTTTAACCTTAAAACGTAAAAGGCTTAAAAGACTAAAAGGACTAAAAGTGCCTTATCGCCTTGGGCTGGCGTGTCACATAGGAAATCGAACGTTTTGATAACTCATGATGAGTAAAATAAAATCGGAAAGCAGCAACATTGTTAATTCTTTTAAATTACGGTTGTTGTCTATATTTAAGTTTTTTTTTAATTAATGAAACATTTAACGTGGGTCAGTTTTTAAATCGGCGGTAGATTTGGTATTTTTAGTGCGGTAATATTTCTTTCTACCTACACACAAGTGTTTATTATTTGAAGTTTTTGTACATAAGGCAGTAAATTATTTCTTTTAAGAGCGATTTTTCCAGAATCTCCAAATAAAACGACAAATGGTAAAACTTTATCATGGAAGTTACTTGACATTGGAGATAATATGGTGATTACTTGGCAAAAACTAAAAAACGTAATCGATTAGGAAACAAAAGCATTAGGGCATCAATGTGCCTCGTGGATGAATTTCCTATAATATATTTTTTTAAATAAATCAATCAAAACATATTTATTATTAACTACCTGTTATTATTATAATACAAAATTATTAAATAATTATGAATAGATATTATGTTTTTTTTAAGTCTATCTTTGTGGTTAGTAGGACACAACACAATAGATGATGGATGAGTCATGTTCATGTATAAAATACTCAGGCGCGAGTCCTTTTAAAAACAACTTTAGTCGTTTTAGTCTTTTAGTACAACGACTAAGTCTTATTAATAAAAACTCGAACCTTTAGTCTTTAGTCTTTTTGATAGGCCTTAAAAAACAGTCTCTTTCATGGCGCAGTATTTTATTATACTATGCAACGCAGCATCAGTCACCCCCACCCCGCCGGTAAAATATAACATTTATGTGTAATAACTAGTCTGGCCATAAATACTGTTACATAAAACTTTTCTTTTTTTCAACTTTTTAAATATTTTGAATTAAAACGCGTTTATTATTTTAAAAACTTCTTTTTACCATTTCACATATTTCTTCGTGTTCATTATCAAATTACAATATGGAATGGGGTGTTAAAGAAAATAGGATTGCAGTGATCGCCTTACACAAAGTGTCATCAATCATGTTGCAGTTTATTTGCTTTTGAATAGTGTTTACAAGTGTTATCTAAATAGGTATTTAGTTTTTTATATGCTTCTAGCCCCGACCAATAGGGTTCCATGTCGTAATACACGACAAGATTCCATTGATCTCGGATTATTTTGATTTTTGATATTGGGTCAAAGTATAATGATTGATTGTTCGGAAGCTGAGAAATGCTAGGCTGGGCTGTGGATGTTGTTATTAATGTCATAAAAAATAGTATTGCGGCGACAATAGCGGAGAGTGAATATTTTGTTTTGTTGTTGCTTCTATGCTTTTGCTGAGTTGATTGTTGATCTTCTTCGCTTTCGCTATTTACTGGAAGAACTGATAATTTTATTACGGGTCGTTTGATTATTCCATTTTTTGTTTTAAGTGTCACCACTCTGACGAGGTTGTCCTTGCCAGGATAGAGTTCTATTACTCTCCCCATCGCCCATTTACCAGGTGGGAGGTTTACATCTTGGATTGTAACTAGACTTCCTATCTTAATGTTCTCTTTTGATTTCGTCCATTTTGATCTTGCTGACAACTGTGATAAATATTCTATATTCCATCGCTTCCATAGATCTTGCTTCAGTTTCGATAAAAGATGCCAACGTGTCCTGGCATCATGCTCTGTTTCAATGACAGTCAGCCGTGAGCAGCCCGTTAGAAAGTGAGCTGGGGTTAAAATATTAAGGTCGTCTGGGTCTTCTGACAATGTACATAAGGGTCTTGTATTTAGGCAAGCTTCTACTTGGTTGAGGAGGGTGGTGTATTCCTCGAAAGTTAATCTTTGGTTACCTACGACACGTTTGAGGTGGAATTTCAAACTGCGCACTGCTCTCTCTCATAGACCTCCCGCACTGGGCCATGATGGAGCATTAAAATGCCACTCTACATTCATCTCTGAGACTTCGGCAAGAAAACTATCCTTAAATACTTGTTGGAGCTCCTCATAATTCTCTTGTAAAAGTCTATTTGCTCCTACGAAGTTTGTTCCCCGATCCGAATAGATGTGATGTGGTGTACCTCTTCGAGCTGCCATTCGTGTAAGTGCTGCTAAAAATGCTGAGCTGGTCATGTCGGAAACTAACTCCAAGTGCACTGCTTTAGTGGCTAAGCAGACGAACACTGCTATATAGCCCTTTGTTGTTTTGGTACCCCGCCCTTTGCTGCTCTTAATATATGTATACATATCCTGTATAGTCAACGCCAGTGTGGTAGAACGGACGTTCAGGATTACTTCTAGGGCCTGGCAGATCCCCCATCAGTTGCTGCTGCATATCAGGTTTGTTCTTTTTACATATGATGCATGCTTTTATATGCTTTTTTACAGCTCTTATGCCACCGGTAATCCAGTACTGCCTCCTCAGGTTGGCTAGTGTTAGCCGGGGCCCTCCGTGAAAGGTAAGTTGATGTATTTGTTCTATAAGTAGGGTAGTTAATCTGCTTTCGTGAGGGATAATTGCGGGGTGCTTCATATTTTCGTTAAGTTTTGCATTTGCTAACCTGCCTCCCACACGCAGTATTCCTTCCTGATCAATAAATGGATTTAAATTATTTAAACTGCTTTTAGGTGATAAGTCTTTATTTTGCTTTAACTATTCTATGTCTGTGCTAAAATGATCCATTTGTACTCGCTTAATAATAATGATTTTTGCTTGACGCAGTTCATGTAACGTGATATAGTTGGGCATTGTTTTGCGTTGAGGCGTAGGTATAACCATTCGTTTAATCCATGCTATAACATGAGTCACCATTCGAAATAAACTGTAGTCTTTTAATAAATTATTTATGATGCTTTGCTCCGACTCCGATTTTTGGATAACATTGACATGCTTTATTTTACTTTCTTCATCTGTTGTGTACTTCATTTTATTTTGATGTTTTTGAGCTTGAAAAGTTTCCAGCCACTGCGGTCCCTTCCACCATAAATTATGTTTTTTCAAATGAGCGACTGATAAGCCGCGACTTGCTGCGTCCGCAGGGTTATCGCCCGTGCTTACGTAATCCCAGCTGTTTGGTGACACGACTTCACTTATGCTACGTACTCGGTTCGCTACAAAGGGTTTCCAGCGGGATGGGTTGCCTTGTAGCCATCCTAATACAACTTTAGAATCACACCAACAGTATAATTTGATATTTTCGTGGGGTTCTAAGCATTTGATGACCTTGCTAACTAATTTTGCAAGCAAATGAGCGCCACTTAGCTCTAGTTTGGGCAATGATAATATTTTATTTTGTGGTACTAATTTTGCTTTCGCCGCTACTAACACCACACTTGCTTTCTTTTCGATATTGATTTTGGCGTATATCACGCAACCGTAAGCTTTTAGTGATGCGTCTGAAAACCCATGTAGTTCGATCATACAGTTCTCACGGAATCCTATCCACCGCGGAATTTCAAATTGGTTTATTTGTTCTAACTCTGATCTTAACTTTTGCCATTCATTATTAATATCTTTTGGTACTTCTTCATCTCATTTTAAATTGGCTAACCACACTCGTTGAAACAATAACTTGAGCATAGTGGTAAGGGGGGCAAGCCACCCTAGAGGGTCAAATATTTTTGATATTTCACCGAGTAATTTCCTTTTTGTTATTGTGCTTGATGATTTAAAGCAAATGCTGCTATTAAATGTAAATATATCTTGATCTGGCAGCCATCGAAGACCTAATGTTTTGGACATGCTATCCGTTTTAAAATTAAAGTGATGATTTTCTCCATTTAGCTCATAATTTAAATTTTCTAATAGTGATGGATGACTTGATATCCACTTTCTTAGCAAAAAGCCTCCTGATTTTAGTAATGAATACATATTAGAAATAAGCTGTTGTCCCTTTTCTGGAGTATGTGACCCAAAAATCCAATCATCCATATAATAGGAACTCTGTAAAACTTTTGCTGCTAATGGGTAATTTTGTTTTTCGTCTGATGCTAATTTTTGCAGGGTCATCATAGCTAAGAAGGGCGCCGCTTTAGTTCCATACGTAACTGTGCTCAATTCATAAGTTATATGATAGGTTGATCAGGGCTTTCTCGCCATATAATTTTTTGATAAAGTTGATCTTGTTCGTTGACAATTATTTGCCTAAACATTTTTTCTATGTCGGCGGTCCAAGCATATTTAAAGATGCGCCATTTCAAGATAAGTGATTGTAGATCTTGTTGAAGGTTTGGTCCGGTGTACATACAATCGTTTAAGCTAAGCCCTGATGATGTTTTTGCCGAGGCATTAAACACGACGCGAAGTTTGGTGGTGACAGCCTCCGCGCGTTGAACGGCGTGATGAGGAAGGTAATATTCCAAGGTCGAATTATGTTTGCTAGGTTTCATATGATTTAATGTAATATATTCATTTATGAATTCCTTATAATCGCTTGCTAGCCCTAGGTTTCTGTTAAATTTATTTTCCAAATTATGAAATTGAGCTAAAGCCATGGGCTTCGATTTTCCTAGCTGATTGATGACATCATGTTTAAGCGGTAAGCGTACTTCATACCTACCGTCTGCTTTTCTAGTGGTCGTTTCATGGTAAAACTGAACACATTGCTGATCTTCGTTTGATAATGATTCGTCATCGCAGATGTCTTCCATCTCCCAAAATTTTCGTATCTCGTCAACATTATTTAAAATTACGTTGCATTGATAAGTCTTCATCATGTTACCGCACAAGACCCACCCCAGTTGGGTTTGTTGAGCGATAGGCTGCTCAGCGTTGTTTCCTTTCAAAATTCCTCCCATCATAATGATAGAATAAATATCTGCACCCAGCAGCATATCTACTGGCCTGCTTACATTGAAATCTGGGTCTGCTAGCTTAATATTTTCGATAAAGCTCCATGATGGTTTGGAAAAGGAATAGTTCGGCAAATTTTTAATAAGTGAATTCATAATAATGACGTTGGCTGTGAAAGTAAATTGATTGTACATAGACTTACAAGTGATTGTTAACTTTCCTTTGCTATTATTTTGCTGTTCTCCAACCCCAAAGATCACACCCTTACAGTGTTGTCTTTTCAAACCTAGCAGTTGGGCTGCGCTTTCTTTTATGATCGATATTTGCGACCCTTGATCTATCAGTGCTCGCAATTCATGATGGGTACTATCTGCTCCAATGACCTTTACAAGTGCTGTTGATAAAAGAATTTCCGAAGTCTTCCCGTGCCACGTGTGAGGCCGTTGTCACATTTTGATTCGGTTTTTGATTGTAATTGATCTGCCTTCCGGTTACTGGTTGTTTACGTTTAATAAATGCATCGTGTAACAATGTATTATGATTACCGGAACAATTGCGACATCGCTTTGGCGAAAAACATGCTTTGCCTTTGTGGTCGAATAAGCAATTTACGCAATAATGATATTTATTAACCACATTTAATTTTTCTTCACTTGGCATTTCTTTAAACTTTGCGCAATAAAATATAGCGTGATCCATATTGCAAAGTGAACAATTATATTTTGTGTTTGAAGTGGATGTATGGAATGCTTTTAAATAATTTGGATGCTTAATATTTTGACCCGAATATTTTTAATAAATCAATTTCTTAGGTTGAACAACTTGGTTATATTGTTGGGAACTTGGTTTTTGTAAATTTTGCTCCATTCTCTTGCGAGATGATTCCAAAATAGTGAATTTACTCTCCAAAAAATCTATAAATTCCTGTAAAATTGGCAAATCCCGTGGATTTTTTATTGATTCAATATACTCTCCGAATGAATCGCTATCAAGCTTTTGAGATAAGATGTGCACCAACATAGGATCCCAAGAGCTGGTATCTATGCCTAGGTTTTGAATAGCGTGCAGACTTTCTTTTGTGATGTCATGCAATCGCTTTATTTGACCCAATGATTGTTGTTGTATAATTGGGAGGTTTAAGAGTGTATTTAGATGAGATGTAAAGATTAATCTTTTGTTATTAAAACGATGATTTAATATTTCCCAGCAAACGATGTAGTTATCCGAACTTATTTGCAAATGATGAATGATACGCTCAGCCTCGCCCGTGACCTTGCTCTTCAAAAATTGCATCTTTTGTGCATTAGATAACGACGGGTTATTATGTATCGCTTCATTAAAGAGATCCTTAAAGGAAACCCACTGCTGATAGTTGCCACTAAACGATGGAATATCCATTTGTGGCGTTGATTTCTCTCGATGAGATACAGACCATAATTTAGTATTTATTAGTTTTTTGATATTGATGAACTGATGTTCGTGCTTGCTATATTCTAATTCGTATTCTATCTCTCACCTTCAATTTCTCCTGCTATCTCCTAATGAAGATTATCTATTGCTGTCCACCTGCTTTGCAGCATCTTGAGTGCATCCTCGAACTCCCATTTGTTTTGCAATGAATCTATATTAATATTATTAACGCACCTCTGAAAGGCCTTGAAATTGATGTTTTGCTTTTTTAACATGTCGTCCAACTTGCTGAATGTACCCCTTGAAGTCATGTGTAAGAAACTGTTATCTGATGATGGCTTATCATGATGATGAACACTTGCTCTTTTAGCCTGCTGATTTGCTTCTTCTTCCTGCTTGCTTGTTCCAGCTCTTGGCTGCTCTATTTCTGCTTTATTGCTTACTTGCTTTTGTCCAACCTGCTCCTCCTCCCACAACTGCTTTTCTTTTCTTACCAGTTCACTATAAGCACGTTGAAATAAGTCTTTCGCCGTATTGTATAATTCCCTCATTTGGTCGTATTCACTTTGTACAAAATAGGGGTGATCTGACACTCCAAAACGTTCTAATTTCTGATGATTGGACTTAAAATTTATCCATAATGCTTCCAACCGCTCTAGGCGTTGCTGACAATACTCGACGGTTTTCCGCTCTGCTCCATCTTTTTTAAAGTTAATTAAAAGCTTTGATGCGGTCTCAAAGAGTTCAGCCTGCTTGTCGTACAAACCTTCCATCGTGATTTAGTTTGATAATGTATCAGTAAGAAAAAAAATGGAAAGATCTTACTTTTGATGCTGTTTGTGTTGTACTTGCCGCTCTCCGGCTGCTGATCTGATGATTGTTGCTCATGCTACTTTGCTAAGACGTAACAAAGTAACAACTCCAATAGCACTGCACTCCCAGTTTACTGTCACTATAAGTCACTGATCGAACCTCACTGAGTTTTGAGAAACTAAAAAGTTCCTATAAGCGCGAGGTCCTTATTTTACGCTCGAAGGACCAATTTATGTTCCGGTTTAGAACATAAAAACAATTGATTGATAATTAAGATATACTTTATTGCTAAAATCTATAATTTGATGATAATGATAACTGATAAATGAATGCACCCGATCGCGACGATAATTGATTATGCACTAATTTAATGATGTGGTTCACAAACGCACGCGCTCGGCGGCGGCGCTCCTAGTGACGTCAATAACGGTGTTCGGTAACATGTAATGCACCGAACAGTACTATCAATAGATACAACAACACTTCCTCTGTCGAAGACCATAAAAGATCAGGGCGGCCGCGTGCTGTTAGAACTACAAAGGCTGTTAATTCTGTTAGAGCCAGAATTCGTCGAAATCCCATTAGGAAGCAAAAGATCTTGTCGCGAGAAATGAAGATTACCGCTAGGACTCTGTCGCGTATTATAAAACAAGACCTGAAGCTCGGTGCTTATCGTCGATATACAGGACATGCCCTTAATCAATCTTTACAAATAAAGAGAGTGGATCGATCAAAACGCCTTCTGTCGCGATACGCAGATGAAGGGCACAGAAATATCCTCTTGTCCGATGAAAAAAATTTACGATTGAAGAGCACTACAATAAGCAAAATGATAAAGTGTACGCTCACAGTTCTAAAGAAGCTGCTCAAGTGGTCGGAAAGGTACAACGTGGTCATCATCCTGCGTCAGTGATGGTTTGGTGGGGCGTGTCTTATCAAGGCGTCACAAAGCTACATTTTTGTGAAAAAGGAGTGAAAACTTCAGCCAAAGTGTATCAAGAGACAGTCTTGGATCGTGTTGTGAAACCTCTCAGCAATACACTTTTTGAAAATGTACCGTGGACTTTCCAGCAGGACTCTGCACTTGGTCACAAGGCACGAACTACCCAAGCCTGGCTTGAAACCAACTTTCCGGGACTTTATTAGAGCTGAAGACTGGCCCTCATCTAGCCCA